>JBBBDQ010001034.1:1642500-1757500 GCA_037127315.1 Ascarosepion bandense | reverse complement strand
TTCAAACAAATCATTTCATATATATATATATATATATATATATATTAATGCAGGTTTCATTGAATAATATAGACAAGTTTTGTCTATATTAATAGTATTAATTTTATGTAGGATCCGTTCATACCGTCTGATATACTTGATGGTGATGTCGTTAAAAGACAACAAAAAATCACAGTATTTGTTGAAATTTTTATCGGGTCTAAGCTTTCGGCTCACATAAGCCATTATCAAAGAGTAAATATTAACACACAGTAAACATCGAACATTTAAGCTATTAACAATAAAGAGAATTGAATTGAAAATATAAGTCCATCCCTACCGTGGCGGATGGCCGAAGACAGTGACAAAATAGTGGTGTTGTGGTCCCTGGTCTGATATATATATACATGGAAAATGGTAGACTTTGAAAAAACAGTAGCTACTCTAGGGTCTAGGCATCGGTCATTCAGTAATGAATTAGAACACTCTCAGCTGTTGGCGTGTGCATACATGATAAATGACACGCTAAATGTCTGCTTCCTTCTACCAAGCGCCCATAGTTCAGAGGTAGAATCACTGACTGACGCCAATTCAGTCGGATTTCAATCTTGGGTTAAAAGCAATCGGATGTCTAACCGTACTGACGAGCTGTGATACAGCAAAACAGATCTGTCTGCGGATGACTATATATATATATATATATATATATATATATATATATATATATATATTAAATTGAAAAAGGATAATCAAATAGGTAAAATCCCAAAAACCAGATCCTATTAATAATAACTTTTTTAATATCAAAATTTATCAAGTCATGAATCTCTGTTTCTGCTTTTCCGTTTTCTCATATCTGGCCAACAAACTTTTTTTTTCTTTCTTAATCCCTTCCCCATATCTTTTTAACTTTCTGTGCATGGCTATATTTTGGGGCTCCTTCCGGTATGTGAATTTTTGTAACATATTTAAATTAATAAATTTTTGTTTTCGATCGTTGTTGATGAAAAGAGAATTTTCTCGCTGAGATAGCCATTCAACGAATGTAAATTTCGGAACTTTTTGATATAATATTTTACGAAAAATCCCGAAGCTTAATGAAATGGTTTAACAACCGACATATTGAAATTATTTGTTTAAACATTATTTTTAATCGATACTAGTATTTCAGTAGATAATATTGATATGTTGATAGGGGTCGCAGGTTTGAATCCTGCCAAATGACACACATTTTCGTAGCAAAAATTTATCGTAAGTAATTAGGCCGGTAGAAACAATTATACCGTTTGAATAAACACAGATTATCTACTCAAATGCGAGTATCAGTTAAAAATAATGTTGAAACAAATAATTTATATATATATATATATATATATATATATATATATATATATATATATATGTTGTGGATTCCGGGTGAGAAATCACACAAAATAATAAATAACAAAAGCAGATATGGAGATAGAAAATGTAAGTTATATTGAACAAGATATACAAACTGGAACACGGGTTAGTCAATTCAGAAATACTATTAGTAGTAATAAATATATACAGACTTCTAGTGAAATAGTATGTCCGGGTAATGAGTCTATATCCAAATAACTCCAACTTTGCACCAACTTACTGACCTACTAAACAATTCTACAACTGCCGTTCTCTGTATAGGTAGGGTTATATGTACACATGTGGTGAGTCCATTGAAAAACAAAAATCATACACGTACGCATATAAACTTTCTGACGTACTTACCACTTGATTTATCTGTTTATCCACGATAACTTGACTTTCAGAAAAGCAAACGGATATCGACATGTGAAGTTGCAAGTTTATTCGCCTGAGGAGGGTCAACTTTAGATTCGAAACACGTGTAGCGACACAAATAACATTATGGGCAGTTAATATATAAAAGAAAGTAATAATTATAATAATAGCAACAATAAATCTACACTTTAAACAAAACGTTCACGGCTTCTCGCACTTTTTCTTATATATATATATATATATATATATATATATATATATATATATACATAAGAAAAAGTGCGAGAATCCGTGAACGTTTATATATATATATATATATATATATATATATATATATATATATATATTGGCCTGAATATTTGCGATAAATTTTGTAAGAAAAATGTGTATGAATCGGTAGATTTTGAACCTGCAAACCCTAACAACATCAGGGAAGCCATCAATTGACCTGATGCATCTTAGACTAAGAATGATTTGTCGTTCCGAGTCGATATTCACTACACCACAACGCACATCCAGATAGATAGATAATATAAACTAACTTTGATAGATAGACAGACAGAAAAGCAAAGATAAAAAAAACTTATATATATATATATATATATATATATATATATATATATATATCAGCTAAGTGCCATACGTGATACACGCTTGGGCGATCATGACTCGAAAAAGACATGACTGATTAAGCAGAACATTTTCCCGCAGTAGGTTGCCATTACTTTCTGCCGTAGACTGGTTGCCAGCCAAGGCTATAGAACCCAATCTGTCTTGTTATTTAACCCACAACTGGAGTAAAAAGGTGGTTTAATACCTTTCCCAGGGGTATTTGTGCGAAAGTGACTGCAACTGGAAATCGAACTCGGATCCCCGATTTGTTTTTCTAAGTCGATATCCACTGCCCCACATCGCGCGTATATATTGAGAAAAATATATGATGAAAGTTTTCAAGAAGAAATGTAGCTCTAGCCCAAAATTAAACTCGTAAATTATTTTCGAAAAAGAGCTTTGTTCGATTAGTAGGTTCAACGTTGTCGAGCCGTCAAAGCCACATCAGATTTAATGGTGGTTTCTGGTAGAAGTCACAGGTTCAAATCCTGTCAGAGTACGGATATCTTTCTAACTAGCTTTCTCGAATATTTAGATGTAAATAAATATATTGCTTAATAATTAAAACAGGGCATCTCTTCAAATCTTTTCTCGTGCTTCCCGCCTGTGGAACTCTCTTCCACAAGTCTGCTTTCCCGACAGTTACAATCTCCAGGTGTTTAAATGTAGGGTCAATAGACACCTCCTATCACACTAACTCCCAACTATTCTCACAACACTCTCATCTACCCAACCCTCATTCTCGGTATCCTCACCCGCCTATCACCCACCCTCTGTTATTTCCTATATTTTCTCCACTCTACGTAGCCCCCTGCACAGTAGTGGCAGTGACATGCCTTGCTCGGGGTGAAACGCTTATAAAAAAATAAAAAAAATATTAGTATCCATTAAAAATAACGTTTAGACAAACTTTTATTTTTATATGTAAATATAAGCATTGTTTTTAATGGTTACTCGTATTTGAGTAGGTAGTCTGTTTTTTCTTTTTAAATAACACAGTCAGTCAGTCAGTTATGTGCCATACGTGATACACGCTTGGGCGATCATGTCTCGAAAGAGACATGACTGATTGGGCAGAAGATTATCCCGCAGTAGGTTGCCATTGCTTTCTGCGGTAGACTGGTTACCAGCCAAGGCTATAGAACCCAATCTGTCCTGCTATTTGACTCATAGGTAAAGGGAAAAGAAATCTATTATATTATTATGTAGTAATTAGTGGGGGATCGGTTTCCTATTGTTATGAAGTAATAAACTGATAACCCACTTTAGGGCCAATATAAGCCTTAATCATGATTCCAACTATTATATTCAGTCAGTCAGTTAAGTGCCATACGTTATACACTCTTTGGGCGATTATGTTTCGAAAGAGACATGAGTGACTGGGCAGAAGATTATCCCGCAGTAGGTTGCCATTGCTTTCTGCGGTAGACTGGTTGCCGACCAAGGCTATAGAACCCAATCTGTCCTGTTATTTAACCCATAACTGGAAGGAAGAGACGGATTAATTCCCAAGGGTATTTGCACGTAAGTGAATGCAATGAATTCAGCTGGAATTCGAACTCGGCTCCCCGATTTCTCGTTCCGAGCCGATATCCAATGCACCACAACGCACAAATAAATAAATAAAACAGTTAATCTATATGCATCTACTGGCCAGAATTATTAACAAAATCTTGTTTGGAAAATATGGGTCCTCTGACATTATTCGAATCTGCGTCCCTTATGGAAAACTGTCAATTATATATATATATATATATATGTGTGTGTGTGTGTGTGTGTGTGTGTGTGTGTGTGTGTGTGTGTGTGTGTCAGATTTTAAAAAATACGAACACTATGTTTGCTTATTTTTAGTAAAATCCGTTCATACCCACGGATAATCTTTCGCGTATTACAATCAAAAGATGTCAGAAATGAACTGTACAAAGAACAGTTTTTTTTTCATGCTTTAACAAGTGCATGTTCATGACATTGCAACATATAAAAAATTCCATTTTGGATAATTTTTACGTTCTAATGAACGCTAGCAATTTGTCAACCGTTATATTTAAAGCAAAAACAAATCTTCAGTAATTTTTAGCAACCCAGTTTTCCGGGTACATTTGTTACCTTTAACTCACACCTCTGAAGATGATCTCGGAAAGAGGTTGAAAGTACTTGGGTACCTTAAGAAATGAATGGAAAAACATCTGTCAACGTTACAGCTCATTTCTGACATCTTTTGATTGTAATACGCGAAAGATTATCCGTGAGTATGAACGGATTTTATTAAAAATAAGCAAACATAGTGTTTGCAATTTATTTAATCAGACATGCTTAAAAGAAAATTTGATCCTTAAAATCTTCTATTTTGATATGGATAAAAAATTATTAAGAATTAAGTAATTTTTAAATTTACAATTTCTTTATCAAGAGATAGTTTGAAATGTGTTTTCATTTGAAATGCAAGCAAATAACTGTGTATAAATAAAAATCGAACTGAACTTTCCGGAGACCTCTTTATATATATATATATATATATATATATATATATATATATATATAATTCCAAGTGAAGAGGACTCGAGGTTTCTTTTATATTTTGAGTTCTCTGACATTTATTATAACCAGTGCTCAATATAATGAGTATTATAGAGCTTAATATAATATAATATAATATAATATAATTATATGGTTATGTAAATTTTACATTGCGACATGGAAATTTCTATGTTTCGAGATTAATTCTCATCATCAGGCAATGCTGGTGTGGTTGGGCAGACGATTTACATTTAAATGACAAATACTTTCGGTTTACTGTGAATGTATGTGGGTGTTTGTTTTTTTTTTTGTGTGTGTGTGTGGCTAATCAGAATGGAGATTCACTTAGGGGTTTGACCTCGAGGAATTTCTGTGCTAACCAAATTTTTCCTCCTCTTTTTTTCTTTTTCCTTGACCCTATTCCCCTCTCGTCTGCTTTCCTTCGAGTAAACCCCGAACTGCTATTTTCTCGCTACATCTATCAATATAGTAAAGTTTACTATCCTGATACAAAAGTGGGGGGGGAATTATTAAAAAAAAAGGACAACTAACTTATTCTATCTTTGGCTTCATTTTTATTTTTCATTTCTATTTTTACCTAATTCGTCGGTGAGCATGTTATTTAATTTAGGTTTTATCCATTTTCTAATGTGAATAATTTACAGTGTCTACATATGACATTAATTTCGTTTCGTTTATTTAATAATTTTTTATTTTTAAAGGATCTAATAATAAATAGTTTTTCATATAAGCATAATGAATATGGTTCATTTAAGGACTTACATGAAGGAAATTATATATATATATATATGCATACACAATAAAGTGGAAAATTCTAAAAGAAGCTAAAACATGTAAGTCCTTAAATGAACCATGTTCATTATGCTTATATGAAAAACTATTTATTATAAAAAAATTTGAATTTACATACGTTGAATAGGCATTTCAGCGAGAAAATCCTCGCTTCTTCAGTAAAACAGTTTATTAATTTAAATATAGTACAAAAATTCGTATAGCGGAAGTACCCCAAAAACATACCCATACACAGAAAGGTACAAAAAGAGTGGGATTAAAAAAAAATTAAATTTGTCGTCCAGACATAAAAAAGACAGAAGAGCAGAGACTCGATATTAAAAATGTATAAGGAAAACTGCATGTGTTAGTATGATTGTGGTGAGTATTCTATTTTCTCTTCAGCCATGGTCCTGAGCATGACGGTAAACTGCATCCGGCAGCAAGGCCTCTGATTGAGAGGTTGTGAGAAGCATGGAACAATCTTTTAATTGCTGTTGTTCCCAGGTCCACCCTGACCCAGAATGGTAGCACCTACTAGGGTCCCAGCTATGGGCAAATAGTTAACCCCCAAACTGGGGTCAAAACAATATGAACGTATATAAATACACTTTTATAAAAAATATATATACATAAAAATAGACTTTTATAGAAAAAAAATATTTTACCAATAATACATTTTTGAAAAAAAATTATTACCATAACACATTTTTGAAAGAAAAAATTATTCTCAGCAAAACATTTTTGAAGACAAAACTAAAAGACATTTTCAGTTTTCTAAAATAAAAAACAATAAAAACAAAAAAATTTTCATTAAAATCTGACTAAATCAACCTTTTCACTATAACCGAACATTAAAAAAAACACACAAAACCCCACCTTTTAGCATTAAATAACCCACAGTGGTGTTGATATGCCGTTAAACAAAACTCAAACTCTTCAGCCATCTCCGTTTTCCGTTTGCTAAGTGAAACAACGACAGTTTGTTTTTTTTGTTTTTTTGTTTTTTGTTTTTTTTTTGTTTTTTTTTTTTCGTTTCTTTTAACGATGCACTTTAGGAGGTACTGTCTCGGTGCTAGAACCGCCGGCACTAGACATTACCTCATTTATTCGTTATTAAAAGCGAAGGCTGAAATCAATCCCAATCGTTCATCACAAGATGCAAAGAATGAACCCCCTTTCTTCAATGATATCCACAACATTCATATAACTGTGATCTTTACCAGTTTTTCTCCCGATATTTTAAAGTCAATTCACCACAAGTAAGGCGATAATGACCCTAAGACGGAAGACACTGTTGGGATGGAAAGACAATGACAAATCTTTAAAAACGACCGGAAACACAATCCTAAACAGAAAACAAGGGATAAACCTCTACTGTTATTCAAAAGTTTGAGGAGGAGTGTGAACAAGGCGATAAGCGAACCAATCTACCCTTATTCAGAAAAAAAGATAAACAGTAAATAATATTATAGAAGTACAGAGTTGATGGAATGAGTCGGAAATCAAATTCTAAACAGGAAAAAATAAGGGTAAACCTCTACTCCTGTCCGAAAAATCGGGTAGGAGTATGAAACGGGAGGCGATTACTAAGATTCCAGTCCTCCATGTTCCGTTTTTTATTCACACAAGCCAATCAAGTTAAGGGGTTCACTGCCTTCCACTATCTTATTTGTCCTCAATATAACCACATCAGGGTTAACCCTCTAGGGCCAGTCGTATCATATTAGTGGGGGATCTGTTTATTACTTCATAACAATATAGAACAGTCCCCCACTTTATGACAAGTAAACCTTAATCATATTATATTTATTAACCCTCTGGGGCCATTCGTATCATATTAGTGGGGGATCTGTTATTACTTCATAACAATATAGAACTGATCCTTTTACTTTATGACAAGTAGAAGCCTTAATCATATTATATTATTAACCCTCTAGGGCCATTCGTATCATATTAGTGGGGGATCTGTTTATTACTTCCTTATTTCAATATAGAACTGATCCCCCACTTTATGACTAAATAGAAGCCTTAATCATATTATATTATTAACCCTCTAGGGCCATTCGTATCATATTAGTGGGGGATCTGTTTATTACTTCATAACAATATAAAACTGATCCCCCACTTTATGACAAGTAGAAGCCTTAATCATATTATATTATTAACCCTCTAGGGCCATTCGTATCATATTAGTGGGGGATCTGTTTATTACTTCATAACAATATAGAACTGATCCCCCACTTTATGACAAGTAGAAGCCTTAATCATATTATATTATTAACCCTCTAGGGCCATTCGTATCATATTAGTGGGGGATCTGTTTTTATTACTTCATAACAATATAGAACTGATCCCCCACTTTATGACAAGTAGAAGCCTTAATCATATTATATTATTAACCCTCTAGGGCCATTCGTATCATATTAGTGGGGGATCTGTTTATTACTTCATAACAATATAGAACTGATCCCCCACTTTACTAGACCAGTAGAAACCTTAATCATATTATATTAACCCTCTAGGGCCATTCATATTATCCATATTAGTCAGGGATCTGTTTATTACTTCATAACAATATAGAACTGATCCCACACTTTATGACAAGTAGAAGCCTTAATCATATTATATTATTAACCCTCTAGGGCCATTCGTATCATATTAGTCAGGGATCTGTTTATTACTTCATAACAATATAGAACTGATCCCCCACTTTATGACAAGTAGAAGCCTTAATCATATTATATTATTAACCCTCTAGGGCCATTCGTATCATATTAGTGGGGGATCTGTTTGTTACTTCATAACAATATAGAACTGATCCCCACTTTATGACAAATAGAAACCTTAATCATATTATATTAACCCTCTAGGGCCATTCGTATCATATTAGTGGGGGATCTGTTTTATTACTTCATAACAATATAGAACTGATCCCCCACTTTATGACAAGTAGAAGCCTTAATCATATTATATTATTAACCCTCTAGGGCCATTCGTATCATATTAGTGGGGGATCTGTTTATTACTTCATAACAATATAGAACTGATACCCCACTTTATGACAAGTAGAAGCCTTAATCATATTATATTATTAACCCTCTAGGGCCATTCGTTTCATATTTGATACAGTATGAAAACAAGCCTTGAAAGAAATATTTTTCCTGAAAAATTTTTTAAGAGAAATATTTTATAAATTTCAAATGAAAGCAGTACTGACTGCTCAGTCAATGAATACCAAATGTTTCCTTATAGGGAAATACCAAATGTTTCCTTATAGGGAAATACTGTATCAAATATGATACGAATGGCCCTAGAGGGTTAAGTTTTCCAAGATATCTTTTCACATCTTGTCCACTAAATTTCAGCTGTTTTTTTCCTCATTCTGACTAAAAGAGTTCTTTCTGGTGCCATTTTCTCCTCGTCCTTCCCAAAAAGTTTTTAGTATCCTCTATAAAGCAGCATTTAAGAAGCATCAAGTTTAGTCCTTATCCATGCAGAGATTGTCAAGCATTAACTGCCATATAAGTGAATATATTACATAGCAATCCAACACTGGTATGTCTTATTCGAGAATCCAATGCCTGTTCGGATCTCGGTGTCATAATTTACATCCTCTGTTAAAACGTTTAACATAGAAACATCTTCGTTTCTAACGACACTTTTTTTTTCATGACATTACAACATATAACATTTTTTTTCATGACATTACAACATATAAAAAAATTCCATTTTGGATAATTTTTACGTTCTAATGAACGCTAGCAATTTGTCAACCGTTATATTTAAAGCAAAAAAAATCTTCTAAGCTCTTAGGTCTCTGGTGCCCCCTATGTATGAATTTACTCGAGCCACAAGATTAGTAACTAGGTCCCACCCTTTTACTGTGAAACCAATAAAATGTAAACGCAAATTTTACTCAACCAGTTTCTTTTCTCGCACTTCCCGCCTGTGGAATTCCCTTCCATTTACTTGCTTCCCCGAAAGCTATAATCTCCAAGAATTTAAATGTAAAGTCAATAGTCATCTCCTATCTCACTAACTTGCATCCTCTCTCTTTCTCCGTCCACTCCACTCTCATCAGTATTCTCATCCTTCTCTTACCCACTTCCTGACACCCCCTATAACCTGTCACTCTTTCTCATAACTTTTCTCATATATGACCCCTTGCAAAACAGTGGCAGTAAAATGCCTTGCTTGGGGCGATATGATTATAAAAAAAATAGATAGATAGATAGATAGAATTCCCTCCCATTTACTTGCTTCTTTGACAGCTAGAATCTCCAAGAATTTAAATGTAAAGACAATAGTCATGTCCTATCTCACTAACCTGCATCCTCTCTCTCTCTCATGCTCCTTTCTCCGTCCGCTCCACTCTCATCAGCATTCTTATCCTTCTCTTACCCACTTCCTGACACCCGCTATAACCTGACACTCTTTCTCATAACTTTTCTCATATGTGACCCCTTGTAAAACAGCGGCAGTAAAATGCCTTGCTTGGGGCGATATGATTATAAAAAAAAATTCTATACTATTATAATATGGATATGAAGTGGGGGATCAATTTTACATTATAATCAATATATAAACTGATCCCTCATTTTTTGGTCATAGTTATCCTTCTTTCAACCACTTCCTGACACCCGCTATAACCTGTCACTCTTTCTCATAACTTTCCTCTTATGTAACCCCCTGCAAAACAGTGGCAGTAAAATGCCTTGCTTGGAGAGATATGATTATAAAAAAAGTAAAAAAAAAGAATAATTATTATGAAATTATTTATCGACACAGGGAACCTACCTTACGGCGGTAGGAAACGGGAGATTGTCTTGCATTTACTAACGAATGAAAGGAGAGAGATCACGTAGCAATCTCGTAATCTTTTCTTTGTTTCTAACAAAATCTCGTAATCTTTTCTTTGTTTCTAACAAAATATTTCCACACGAACATCAAAAAAATTTTTTTTTTAAATCATTTCATCCCAAGCAAGGCGTTAACGCCACTCATGTGTAGTGGGTTACATAAGAGAGTTTAAGTATTAGGCAGGAGGAGAGTGAGGACCAAGACGAACCAACTACAGGGGGTGAAAGAGAGGGGGCAAAAGAAGGATGTGAACACAAGAGTGAAGACAGTTGCGAAGGTAGAGAGAAAGGAAAAGAACAAGATACACGGGGTGATGTACAAAAGGCTGAAGTCAAGTGGATAAGAGATGGGAATTGACTTTGCATTTAAATTCTAATAAAAAATATTTTGTCTCAGTCAGTTAAGTGCCATACGTGAAACACGCTTGGGTGATCATGTCTCGAAAGAGACATGACTGACTGGGCAGAAGATTATCCCGCAGTAGGTTGCCATTGCTTCCTGCAGTAGACTGGTTGCCAGCCAAGGCTATAGAACCCAATCTGTCCTGTTATTTAACCCATAACTGGAAGGAATAGACGGATTAATACCTTTCCCAAGGGTATTTGCGCGTAAGTGAATGCAATGAATTCAACTGGAATTTGAACACCCGATTTCTCGTTCCGAGCCGATATCCACTGCACCACAATGCACATCCTCTACAACGCCATAATGGAAATTTTGTACCACCATATATATATATTAGTCATCCACATACAAGCCTGTTTCGCTGTATCACAGCTCATCAGTGTGGCTAGATACATCCACTTACGCGTAAGTGTGTGCACCGAATTCAACTGGAATGCGCACTGGAATCTCCGACTTCTCGTTCCAAGCCGATATCCACCGTACCACAAAGTACAATGCACAAAAATGCACAAACAATAAATAATATGCAACCTCAGAGAGAGATGGCTAGCAGGACTTAATATATGCTGATTACCAAAACCTTCATAGAAAGATCGGTATAAGCGTTACTCAGCACTAAGCAATATGTAATATACCGATGAAGAATTGCTAATAGTCGACACAGAATGGAAACTGCAAAATCTTAAACGAAAAGAAAAAAAGAAAGGGTTAAATATATATTTTTAAAAAAACGGAATACCTGGTTACCAGCAAAAGGATAAGCCTAAGGTGCCAATTAGACGTCGGGTATTCTAAAATAAAGCAATTACAGTTACATAAATATCTAAGAAGTGTTCTAACAAAAGACAGAATATGCAACACGGAGATCCGGAAACGTATTGAGATGGCCAAAGATTCATTCGAAAAACTAAGCAGTGTATTAAGGCACAGGAAAATCTCGTTTGAAACAAAGAAAAGAGTATCAGACTGTTATGTGATATCTACCCTAGTTTACAGCTGGGAATGCTTGACCATCTCCTCACAGATGAAGAAGAGACTTGAAGCAACAGAAACAAAGAAAAGACTACTGAACTGTTATGTAATATCAGTCCTCCTATATGGCAGTGAATGCTGGACAATCTCCTCACTGATGAAGAGACTTGAAGCAACAGAAACAAAGAAAAGAGGACTGAACTGTTACGTAATATCAATCCTCCTATATGGCAGTGAATACTGGACAATCTCCTCACTGATGAAGAGACTTGAAGCAACAGAAACAAAGAAAACAGTACTGAACTGTTACGTAATATCAGTCCTCCTATATGGCAGTGAATACTGGACAATCTCCTCACTGATGAAGAGACTTGAAGCAACAGAAACAAAGAAAAGAGGACTGAACTGTTACGTAATATCAGTCCTCCTATATGGCAGTGAACACTGGACAATCTCCTCACTGATGAAGAGACTTGAAGCAACAGAAACAAAGAAAAGAGGACTGAACTGTTACGTAATATCAGTCCTCCTATATGGCAGTGAATGCTGGACAATCTCCTCACACATGAAGAAAACACTTGAAGCAACAGAAACAAAGAAAAGAGGACTGAACTGTTACGTAATATCAGTCCTCCTATATGGCAGTGAATGCTGGACAATCTCCTCACACATGAAGGAGAGACTTGAAGCAACAGAAACAAAGAGAAGAGGACTGAACTGTTACGTAATATCAGTCCTCCTCTATGGCAGTGAATGCTGGACAATCTCCTCGCAGATGAAGAAGAGACTTGAAGCAAGAGAAACATAGAAAAGAGTACTGAACTC
This sequence comes from Ascarosepion bandense, assembly GCA_037127315.1. Taxonomy (NCBI): domain Eukaryota; kingdom Metazoa; phylum Mollusca; class Cephalopoda; order Sepiida; family Sepiidae; genus Ascarosepion; species Ascarosepion bandense. The sequence continues at coordinate 1,744,774 of JBBBDQ010001034.1, read as the reverse complement.
TTATGTAATATAATTCCTCCTATAGGGCAGTAAATATTGGACAATCTCCTCACAAATGAAGAAAAGGCTTGAAGCAACAGAAACAAAGAAAACAGTACTGAACTGTTACATAATATCAGTCCTCCTATATGGCAGTGAATGCTGGACAATCTCCTCACACATGAAGAAGAGACTTGAAGCAACAGAAACAAAGAAAACAGTACTGAACTGTTACATAATATCAGTCCTCCTATATGGCAGTGAATGCTGGACAATCTCCCCACAGATGAAGAAGAGACTTGATGCAACAGAAACAAAGAAAAGACTACTGAACTGTGACGTAATTTCAGTCCTCCTATATGGCAGTGAATGCTGGACAATCTCCTGAAATATAAAAATGAGACTTGAAGCAACAGAAATGGTGTTCTACAGAAAGATGCTGGGAATAGCATGGACTGAAGATGTGAGCAGCGACCAGGTTTTAGAAGGAAACTTATACTTAGCATCTGACATACTCGTCTAATCTAATCCTCACTAATAACTGCTTAAAATATATATATATATATATATATATATATATATATATTGATTGATTGATTGATTGATTGATTGATTGATTAGTTAGTTAGTTTCTGGTCATAATGAGGTTAGACCAGTGCACATTTGTATTAAAGAGTGTTCAATACAATTATATTCAAGAACTTTTGAGTTATCATGCGACCTAGGTTTCTACTATGAGTGTTGTCTTCAGGCGATTTGCAATAATATATATATATATACACGCCAGATCAATTGGTGGCTTCCTCTATGTGGATAGGATTCGCAGGTTCGAATCCTGCCGAATTAGACACATTTTCGTAACAAAAATTTATTGTAAACACTCTGGATTCGTCTGGAATCCCTACAAACGATTTCCCATCTAGAACTGAGGCCCAATCACGCCCTCGCTGATTTCTAGCATAATCTCAAAACTGGATCCTCACAAAGCAAGTGGTGGGAATGAAATCCCAATCATAGTTTTGAAGAATTGTGCCCCTGAACTCTCCTCTATCCTTTCTAAGCTCTAAAACCTCTGCCTATCTTCCTCCTGCTTTCCTGCCTGTTGGAAGTCTTCTTCTGTGGTTCCAATATTCAAGAACACTGGTGAACCATCGGACCCCGCAAATTACCGCCCCATCAGCCTTCTTCCGATCTTCGGCAAAGTGTTCGAAGCCATTCTCAATGCCGAGGTCGTTCAGCATCTCACAGCCCACGGGCTCCTCTCGGACAAACAGTATGGCTTCCGCTTCACCAGGTCCACTGCTGATATGCTAACGACAATCACCGAGTATATATACCAGGCTCTCGACAAGAATGGTGAAGCCCGAACCGTCGCCTTGGATATCTCTAAAGCATTCGACAGAGTATGGCATGCCGGCCTTCTACGGAAACTGCGAATCTCTCTCTAACCGCACACTGAAGGTGGTATAAAACGGACATGCTTTCCAGAACTACCCTACAAACGCGGGTGTACCCCAAGGCTCTATCCTAGGTCCTACGCTCTTTCTAATCTATATCAATGATCTCCCCGATACCATAAGATCACAAGTAGGCATGTACGCCGATGATACCACAGTTTACTCTCGCCTCGATCACAAAACTGGTGTTGGTGACAAGGCGAACCTCGCTGCCGAGCTTGAGAAGGACCTCCAATCCGTGGTGGATTGGGGTAAGAAATGGCTCGTAAAATTCAATTCTTCCAAAACGAAGCTGCTGTCAATTAACCACCTCAGACAACCACACCTCCCTCCCATTAGCATGGAACAGGCTTGCCTCCCAGAGAGTAAATCACTACGCCTGCTTGGCCTGACACTCTCAGTGGACCTCAAGTGGAATGACTACGTCGAATCTATTGCTAAATCCGCAGTTATGAAAGTCGGCTCTCTGTGCAGGGCCCGGAAATTCTTTCCGCCCGAATCTATCCAGCAATTATATAAATCCACCATCCGTCCGTGTATTGAGTACTGCTGCCACATCTGGTCGGGTGCCTCTTCTATTCTCCTCGGGGTTCTTGACAAAATACAGCGAAGAATCTGTAATGTGATTGATACCGACTTGGCTGACCGCCTGCAGTATCTCTCTCACCGGCGTGACGTGGCTTCCCTGTGCCTCTTCTATAAATACTTTCATGGCTTCTGCTCTGACGAACTCATATCACTGGTGCCCCCTAGATGTGAATTTGCACGAGATACTAGATTGGCAAGTAGGTCCCACTCTTTTACAGTGAAACCGATGAAATTTAACCGTAATTTCTACTCCAACAGCTTCTTTCCTCGAACCACCCGCCTGTGGAATTCCCTACCGCATGCTTGCTTCCCCGACGGCTACAACCTCCAGGAGTTTAAATGCAAGGTCAATAGACACCTCCTAACACACTAACTCACACCCGCTCTCTCCAACTCTCTCCCTATGTACATTCTAAGTCGTCTACCACCCTCCTTCTGACATTTCCCATCCCCAATCGCTCTATGTAACCCACTGCGCTATAGTGGCAGTGGAATGCCTTGCTTGGGGTGACACGATTAAAAAAAAGAATAATCAGGCCGGTAGAAATAAATATCTATACTGTTTGATTATAAATAGAATATCTACTTAAATACGAGTATCGATCAAAAATAATGTTGAAAGAAACAATTATATATATATATATATATATATATATATATATATATATATATGAATGTTCAAACAATTCATTTCAAATTGTCAGTTGTTTATAAACAAGTTTTGTTAATCTTCGTTAATTTCCGTAACATATTTACATTTGTTGACATTACGATACATTTCAGAGCAGATATGGTTATTGTGATAAATCAAAAATTATGTTATATAAGCTTGATTAAAGCGTTGTTTAGATTGATGGTCATTCGTGGTCGAGAGGTCTAAGACGTGCCAGATCATATGGTAGTTTTCCCTATGTGGATAGGAGTCGCAGGTTCGAATGATACACATTTTTTGTCATAAAAATTTATCATAAGTAATCAGGCTGGTAGATATAAATATATAATACTGTTTTATTAAAAAACAGAATATCTACTTAAGTACGAGTATCGATTAAAAATAATGTTCAAACCATTTCATATATATTTATATATTCAGGGTGTTGCAGCAAAATCCAGCATTAAACAAAAAGAGAACGAAATAGGCAATATGAATATGTTTTTTTTTTAATCATATCACCACGAGCAAGGCGGTAACGCCACTGATGTGCCGGGAGTGAGAAGTTTAGAAAAGAGAAAACCGGAAACCACATCCTAAACAGGGAACAAGGGATGAGCCTCTACACCTGTTCAATAGACGTGGGTGAAGTGTGAACCGGGCGATAGTTTAGTCTATCTACTCCAATTGAAAAAAATAAGAAAAAGTGAAAAGATTGGAAAAGAGAAAGCTGGAAACCACATCCTAAACAGGGAACAAGGGATGAGCCTCTACACCTGTTCAATAGACGTGGGTGGAGTGTGAACCGGGCGATAGTTTAGTTTGTGCACAGATCAGCGGTAGTAGCTTCTTTTCGCGTCGGGAAGAAGTCTGCGGAACTGGTTTGTGTTCACGAGGACATTGGTCACGGATATTTGGAGGAAGTGGAAGGCGTGTGAGAACAAGGACGAGTTTACTACCAAAAAAAAAAAAGACCCACTATGCTCGTTCTTCGGCCGTTAGGATAGACGCTTCGTCCCTGCTGCCAAGGAGACTGTCGACAATAACTGGAGTCAGAGCTACGCCAAGATCGCCGCTGACATGACCAGTCACAAGTCGACGATCTGCCGAGCGATCAAGAAGGACATTGGTTACTCCTCCGACCGCAAGTTTCACCGCATGCTCATCACGAATGCCTTCAAGGAGTCGAGGAAGCTCAAGTACAGGTCCTCCTGAATGTTGAGGTTCATATGAAAAGAATTTCATCCAGAACCAGACGAGCAACAGGCAGAACGGCAAGCATATCTGCAAAGACATCGAGGAGGTTCCCGTCGTGAAGCATACAAAGTTTCCCTCCTCCGTCATGGTCCTTGGCGTCGTCTCCAACGAGGGGGACATCATGCCTCCGTTATACTTTCAAAAGGGACTAAGAGTCACCGCTGAGTTCTACCAGAAGGTGCTGAAGAGCGTGGTGAGGCCCTGGATGGACGAGATCGCCGCTGGACACCCCTGCCTTCCAGCAGAACTCTGCTCATGCACACAAGACCAAGACGACCCAGGCGTGGCTGCTCAACAATGTTCCTCGCCACTCCTCACCCGACTGCAGCCCCCGTGACTATTTCTTATGGGGCGTGATTGAGGCCAAGACCAACAAGCACGCCCACAACACGAACATCTGTAAATGCTAACATCGGGCGGGGGGGTGGGGAGTCGACACTATGGACAAGGACATGATCGCCATAACTATATTTATATGTATATACACTATCGCTCATACTTATTAGACAACCCCAGTTATTTTTAAAAAATGGTGTATTTCATACTATTTTTAGTATTTATTGCCAAATGAAAATAGAATGGTTCTTTTGTTATTATTATTTTGAAAATTTTACAAGGCAAGGAAGCAAAGATGAACGCGTCCGAATCACCCTAAATTTTCTTCACTCTTTCATTGATGAAACTTCAATATAGATAATTATTAAATATTTATAAATTAATTTGATGCACATGTTATTGTGCAGTATTAACAAAAGAGCCCTTCTATTTTCATTTACAATTATTCACTTGGCAATAAACACTAAAAAATAGTATGAAATACATCATTTTTTAAAACACTTGTGTGGCCTAATAATTATGACCGGTAGTGTATATATATATATATATATATATATATATATATATATATATATATAAGAATTAGAAAATAAGGTTTTTATATATCTCATATGGGTAAAAATATATTGTAAAAGATAAATTGCTTATTTACTGTAAATTTACTGGTTTCACAGTTTTCTCATTTTCAAAATTAAACGGAAATTGAGAAACGTATGTCTCTGTTATGATTTGTTTTCAATTTAGGCCTGATTGTTACCACAATGTTTATAATATTTATATACACAATAAGGGTAAAAATTCAAAATATTTCAGAATATTTATTTCTCAATTTTCTTATGTTTTAATTTGATAGGGCATACATCTTTTTAACACGATTTTCAGTTTACAGCTATACAATCTTACAAATAACAAAAACTGCAAACTTACAGGAATTTTATCTTTCAATAATCTAAGGACTGCTAGAAGGTTGGTTTGTTATGTCAGACCAAGAAGTTTTTTCCCGCCTGATTCCCTGCCATTCATCTCAGGTTCTCGACAGGCTTCAAAGAAGATTCTGTAACGTAATCCCAAGCTGGCAGTTCGACACCAGCCAATTTCTCACTGATGGGATGTGGCTTCCCCCTATGTCTTCTACAAATATTTTCATGGCTTCTGCTCCGACGAGCTAACCTCACTGGTGACCCCTCTACAAGTATTTACTTGAGCTACCAGACTGGCAACAAGGTGCCATCCTTTTACAGTTAAATCAACTAAATGCAGCCTCCACTTCTACAGCTTCTTTTCTCGCACTTCCCGACTGTGGAACTCGCTTCCGTATACTTGCTTCCCTGATGATTACAATCTCCAAGAATTTAAATGCAATGTCAATTCCCATCTCTTGTCCACTTGACTCCAGTCCTTCCCTCGTTCTTTCCCCATCACTTCGTGTATCTTGTTCTTTTCCTTTGTAACTCTACCCTCGCAACTGTCATCACTCTGGTATTCCCATCCTTCTCTTGTCCTTTCTCCGACCCCCCCTGTAACTTGTTCGTTTTTCTCTTCCCTCTTGTTCCTCTTAAACTTTCACTCTTCTCTTATTTAACCCCCTGCGCACCAGTGGGAGAGACCGAAATGTTAACAGAACCATATTTCTAAATGCAATGTAATGTGCTATGACTAGATTGAAATGTGATTTTTTAAAGTGTGGGTTGCTTTGATTTAATATAGATGGCCTCTAATATCTGAAGGTTCTTTTTACTGTGTGTATGAGTGAGTATTATTGTGTTATCGACTAAAATCCGTCTAATATTCCCTACATGGTTATGTTTTGCTAAGATATGTTGTTTAATTGTACTCTGATCAGAAAGATGACAATTAAGTCTACGGGATAGCGTGATTGTAGTAAAACCAATATATGTAGTGGGTTTATTATTAGTACCAGAGAAACAATCTCTGAACGGGCATTTAAATTGATGCACTACATCTGTAGAGGATTTAGTTATGTGTTTGTAGGGTTATTAGAGACTATGAGTTCAATTGTTCTAATTTTTTATAATATATGATGAGCTTAATTTTATTATTATTATTTATTGGTTTAACATTTCTACGTATTACGTTTTTAGGTGTTTCATGCTTGTCATTATTATGCATTTGATTGCAATAGTATAACTTGATAGTTTTCTGTTTATTTAGACGTAAACTATTATTATTAATATTATTAATATTGTGAGAAGTATTATTAAGTTTATTGAGATACGTTTTAATTTGTTGATCGATGACGGAGTTAAGAAATCCATTGTTAACAAGATTTTAACGGATTTGGAAGAAGATATCATTTGTGTGCGTTGAATTAAGTTCTTTCTCTTATAACTGATAACTTATATCGTTAGGGGAATTCACTATTATAATTAAAAAGACACGAGTTTATGCTAGTTAGTTTCTGATATAAAGAAGTAGTGAATCAGGAATCAATAAATACATTAAGGAATAGAATTTTATTATTAAGTTCAAAAGTAAATTTGAGGACGGAATGACTTTCAAATTTGTTTTATCAAAGATGAAGGAAAAACTTGAAGCAACTGAAATGTGGTTCTACAGAAGGATGCTGAGAATATTATGGATCGAGCATGTGATCAATGCTGAGGTCCTAGAAATGATAGAAACAAAAAGGAAATTAATACCGAGCATCAGGAAGTGACAGCTAAAGGTCCTGGGACATGCAATGAGGAAGGAGGGCTTGGAGAATTTAATACTAACAGGGCCAGATAGAGGGAAAAAGAGACAGGGGAAAGCAACGGATAACATATTTGAAGGACCTAATCCGGTGGATGATGGAACGAGGGTTGATGGTGTAACAGGAGAAGGCGTGCTAAGAGCCAGCAGGGATAGGGAGATGTGGAGAGACATGATCGCCTACTTCCTGAAGAGACAGAGCACATAGAAGAAGAAGAATGGCAATTGGCATGGTGAAAGAAGCATTCCAGATGTTGAGTAAAGTATTAAGAAACAGGAAAATTTCACTAGAAACAAAGAAGAGAGTACTGGATTGCTATGTGATGTCGGTTCTTCAATATGGCAGTGAATGTTGGACAATATCTTCGAAGATGAAGGAAAAACTTGAAGCAGTGGAAATGTGGTTCTATAGAAGGATGTTGCGGATATCATGGACTGAGCATGTGAACAATGTCGAGGTTTTGGAAAGGATGAAGACGAAAAGGAAATTAATACTGAGCATCAGGACAACTAAAGTTCCTGAGACATGCAATGAGGAAGAAGGGCTTGGAGAACCTGATACTAACAGGCCAGATAGAAGGAAAAAGAGACAGAGGAAAGCAGCGGATAACATATTTGAAGGACCTGATCAGGTGGATGACAGAACGAAGGTTGCATGGTGCAACAGGAGAAAGCGTGCTAAGAGTCACCAGGAACAAGGAGATGCGGAAAGCCATGATCGCCTACGTCCTGAAAGTACATGGCACATAAAAGAAGAATTTGATCATCTATGTATCTTACATATATAGGTGGTTTATTAGTGCCATTAAGTATTTTATTTTCTTAATGTCACCATCATCATCATTTATCCATCACACCCAGATGGTGCATAGGGCAGCAGCTTTTTGTTGCTGTTTCTGTAACAAACTGTTTTTTACGGGGCAGTGTTGTTAGTCCTGCACCCAACCCCAAACCTCGAGGACCGGTGGAGCATTCTTGGTCCTTACGTTTACAACACCTGGTATTCCTAAATGGTCACCCATTTAAGTACTGACTAGGATCGATGTTACTTAACTTGGGCGATCGGACGGGAACCGATGTATTCAACACGATATAGCCGTGGACATTTTGTTAATGTACCATATAATAATTAGAAAAGAGGGTACCTAACAGAGATCTAATCGCAATACAATCTTGCGATGAGATCTCCTTATGAAAAGATATTAATGTACATTTATTATTTTTCTATTCGTAAACGAGTCATTAAGCTTATATATATATATATATATATATATATATATATATATATATATTGTTGGGGAGTCACCCTTCTCACACACTCTATGGGCTCTTCCATGGTATACAAATAATCCTTCCTACATAAAATGGGTTGTTGTTGTTGGAGTTGGTGTTTGTCATAGCAGTTGAACCACCGCTCGTTGGTCAGCAAGAATATAGACTATTACCCGTACTTATTTTTGTATATATTTGACTCCTACTAACAAGTATTCCTGCATCTACTAACCGTGTACAGATTGTATATCTTTTATTCAATATATTTATATTTTCCTCTTATATCTGTTTTTGTTATTATTATATTGTGTCGTTTGTCGTTTCCTAAACAAGAACCCACAACATATATATATATATATATATATATATATATATATATATATATATATATATTGGGAAAGCTATTAATTCGATTCTTCCCTCCAGTTATGGATTAAGTAACAGGACAGATTAGGTTCTATAGCCTTGACTGGCAACCAATCTACCGCAGCACGTAATGACAACCTACTGCAGGATAATCTTCTGCCTAGTCAGTCATGTCTCTTTCAAGACATGATCGCCCAAGCGCGTTTCACGTATGGTACGTAACTGACTGACTGACGTACAAATATACATTTGTGTTATATACATTTGTGTATGCAATTGCTCATTATATATATATATATATATATATATATATATATATATATATACGTTTTGAGTGTGTTCGTATACATTCATAAATGCAAACAATATATATATGTATATATACATATATCTATACAAACAATTCTTTTATGCATTAATGTGAATGTATGTACATATACACGCACATATATGTGTGTATATATATATATATATATATATATATATATGCAAACTACCCTTCGTTTATATGTGCATCCGTCCGGGTATCCAGCCGTCATGTTTTTGTGCTTAAGAGTGTCTGGATCTCGTAAGTGTCTTTTACGCCCGACGGCACCTACTTAATAAAGGCAGACAGACATCACCTGCTGTCTACTTTCACTTTCACTTTCACTTCTAGCTTCAGATCACTGTAACCTTTCTTGCTTAGCATAGAGAAAGAATCTTTAGCGTAAAATAAAATAAAACTGAACAGAAAAATAATCTAAAATTGATGGTTATTTAAACGAGACTTGAAAACAAAGTTTTACAAGGAAAAGAAAAGAAGAGAAAGGCTTTTATTGAAATGAACTTTTCTCTTTTCTTTTTGTTTTTAAATGTCGGGAAAATAATTTAAAAAAAGAAAAATAATCACGTGAACACTTGTCGTTTGCTGATTGGTTGATTGCCTGTCTAGTTATTTGTTATCGTCTTTCGTCCTGTTGCATTTTCGTAGACAGTTTTTTTTTTCTTCCTGCTTTCTAAGCATATTTCGACAAAACTTTTCTATTGTATTAACTATTCGATTCTCTTTCTCCCTCAAATCAGATTTTTCTCAAAACTCACTTCACCGACTTCATCAAAACGGTATGTGCATAGTAACAAGCGACTCAAAAAATCCACCGTCTACCTCTGCCACACCCAGGAAGATCATTATTTCGCATGCCGTCCCCTCCGTGCCATCTGAATTTTTAAAATTGTTTTCTTCCCTCGCGAAATAGATTTTCGCTTCGAAGCGTTGATTATTTGAAATGTCCACGTTCTTCTCTTTTTCCGCCCTTCTTTCCTTCTTTCCTTCATTCCTTCCTTCCTTGATGTTGACATTTAAAACTTCATCCGTCTCCCGACCCCATCCTCGGAACTTTCTACCCTGCCTCAAAAGCAGGTGTGAGTGATACGATTTCTATAGGAACTTCGAAAAAATAAATAAGTAAACCTCATCTTTCTCAATCTGTTTTTATCCATCAATCTATCTTTCATGCGCACACACACATCCCTCCACACACAGATACATATATACAAACATATACATACATAGAAACAAGTAGCTACCTTTATTGTGGTATACTATCGATACTTGATGACCATGGGCAGTCACTGTCACTTTTCCAAGGGAGAAGCTGTAAACTAGAAAAAATTCGTTACAAACAAAAAAATATTTGTCTATGTTTCTTAGATGAGGTTTGAGTTTTGTTCAACGGCATATTAAACTCCGTGGGTTATTTAATTCCAAAAAAGTAGGGATTTAAGTTATTATTTAATGTTTTGTTATAATGAGTAGGCCGATTTAGTCAGATTTTGATGAAAAAAAATTATGATTTTTCTATTTTAGAAAACTGAAGATGTCTTCCAGTTTTGTATTCAAAAATCTATTTCTGGTAATAATTTCTTTCCTCAAAAAGTGTACTGCTGATCATATTTTTCCTTCAAAAATGTATATTTTTCTATAAAAGTCCATTCTTATACACATATTTCTATAAAAATCTATTTTTAGACTTTTGACTCCAGTTTGGGAATAAACTATTTACCCATATTTGGAACCCTAACAGGTGCTACCACCTCGGTTAGGGTAGATCTGGGAACAACAGCAGTTAAAAGGTGGTTCCAAGCTCCTCACAGCCTCTCAATCAGGCGCCTTGTGGCCAGATGTAGTTCATTTCATACACAGAACCATGAAATGGGCTAGTATTTATAGTATTTACATTATTCGGACTATTGTTCTCATCTTGGTTGCTATTTGTACGACGTTTCGGTTTACGCTCCAGCCTTCTTCAGGTTCTGGGAATTTCGAACCGAACCCTTTATTACAATCAGTGGGGTATATGAACTCTATTCATTGTTTAGAGCCTTTTCTGGTAGTCATGAGTTCACTTTCTTTTCACTTTCTTTCCCGACTGCTTCTAAGAAATATCAGTTTTACGTTATTTTCTTGCCTAATAATAATACTATCTACTAACTCCATAACATCCGCTTCCAAAATAAGGTATTTAATATTAACAATATCAAAATAATTATCGCTACATCCCAAACTCTCGTGGATGTGATTAGAACTAAAATTATCTATCGTAATAACAATCCTGAAGAAGGTATGTATTAAATAATCTATCAAAACGGCTCTTCCAGTACCCCCAACTTCCCCCAAAGTACTTAGGAACATCGAGAAATGAATAATAAAATCATCTGTCAAAGTTTCAGCTCATTTTTTACATGTTTCAATTATAAGACGCAAAAGATTATCCGTGAATGTGAACAGATTTTATTAAATTTAAGCAGACACAATGTTTGCAATTTATTTAACGTGACATGTTTAAAAGAAAATTTGCTGTCTAAGCACACACACACACACACACACACACACACACACACACACACACACACATATATATATATATATATATATATATATATATATATATATATCTTACAATAGTGCATAAAATCGATTATATATATATATATATATATATAATATTTTATGCACTATTGTAAGAATATATATATATATATATATATATATATATTCTTACAATAGTGCATAAAATCGATTATATATATATATATATATATATATATATATATGCGCAGATGGCCACAGCGCACACGCAGGAAAAATACACGCACTCATACACACATGCAGCATGAGCATGAAAAATATTCACCAATGAAAAGTATATATATAGATATATATATATATATATATATATATATATATATATATATAAAACCATAAGCAATCAATTGCTGATGACCCTGACGAGTGGATGGAGTAGTTTCCATACGGTCTGTCTACAACACTCTGGAGTCGGAGTGCTAAAGGTAACATCAATTACCTAAGTGACAATACTTGTATTAAGTATATATATATTTAATACAAGTATTATCACTTAGATGATATATATATATATATATATATATATATATATATATATATATATATATATATATATATCACCTGCATACAGGCCTGTTTTGCTGTATCAGAGCTTATTAGTGCAGCTAGATTAAATGCCCGCCTCAAGTCAAGACTTGACTGATTTATCAGCAGCCAACCCATCGGCGGACGTTCGATAAAGGAAGATTTCAAAGAATTCATAATATCACAATAAATTATCAAATCGATCCTTGAATTATTAGTTAGACTTGTTTGACTGCTAGTTACAAATGTCATATTTAAATCTGTGCTAACACCATATATATTTTTTTCTTAGTTTTTTAAATTTATGAAACATTTTTTAAAATATTGTTTGTACCGGGTAGGGCAAAGGTTCCGCACCATGGGGATTAATAGATAGGTTGACTGGCAACCGAGTTTAACAGACCTCACAATATTGGATTTTTTCTGTAGTTTCAAATCTGAAATCAGTTGTTCATCAGACTTTTCCAAGAAATATTGAACAACACATATAACAATTAAATAACTAGTAAATAAAATTTTAGTGAAAAGATGTTGAAGAAAAAGTGCATCTCATTTGGGAAAAGATAAGGCCCATGGTGAACGCGAAGATTGAACATTTTTCAGTCCATCTGAACTCTTTGTGTGTGTGTGTGTGTGTGTGCGTGTGTGTGTGTGTGTGTGTGTGTGTGTGTGTCTGTGTGTGTGTGTGTGTGTGTCTGTGTGTGTGTGTCCGTTACCTATAGACTCCGAAACGGCTGAACCGATTTTCTTGAAAACTTACACAGTTGTACTATAAGCGTCTGCGAGTGTTCTTAGCTAGGTTTTGTGTCGAGGTACCCACGATAAATATCGAAAATCGATAATCGAAAAAATCGGGTTATAGAAAGAGTGGTCCGATTTTAATCAAATTTGATACACTCGTAGACAAAGACATAAGAAACGATATTCAGAAGTTTCAAGGTTGAAGTTCTTACAATAGTGCATAAAATCGATTATATATATATATAAAAGGCAAGATGTTTGTGTGTGTGTCCGTTTTTCTGCCTGTATGTCTGTATTTTTTTTCAGCCCTTTTATTTTAGTTTTTGCTTCAGGTTTGGCTCTAAGTAGGTATTTTTTCTTTAATCATCTCACCCCAAGCAAGGCATTCCACTGCCACTATTGCGCATGGGGCTACATAGGGGAAGGTAAAGAGAAGGAGTGGTTAGACATAGGGAATGTCAGGAGGAAGGTGACAGATGAGTAAGGATACCGAGGATGAGAGTTGGGCAGATGGGAAGACTGTTTGATAGAATGGGAGCAGGTTAGTGTGTTAGGAGGTGTCTATTGACCTTACATTTAAACTACTGGAGATTGTAGTCGTCGGGGAAGCAATCGTGTGGAAGGGAATTCCACAGTCGGGAAGTGCGAGGAAAGAAACTGTTGGAGTAGAAGTTGCGGTTGCATTTTATCGGTTTCACTGTAAAAGGGTGGGATCTAGTTGCTAATCTAGTATCTCGTGCAAATTCGTATTTAGTGGGCACCAGTGATCTAAGGTCATCGGAACAGAGGCCGTGAAAGTATTTATAGAAGAGACACATGGAAGCCACGTCGCGCCGGTGGAAGAGAGACTGCAGGCGGTCTGCCAAGTCGGTATCTATCACATTACAGACCCTCCTCTGAACCTTATCGAGAAGCCCGAGGAGAATAGCAGGGGCACCCGACCAGATATGGCAGCAGTATTCTATGCACGGGCGGATGGTAAATTTATATATGTGCAGGATAGATTTAGACGGAAAAAACTTCCGAGCCCTATACAGAGAACCGACTTTCATAGCAGCGGATTTAGCAATGGATTCGATATCGTCATTCCATTTGAGATCCGCTGAAAGTGTGAGACCAAGGAGGCGTAGTGTTTTACTCTCTGGGAGGCAAGCCCGGTCCATGCTAATGGGAGGTAGGTGAGATTGTCGATAAAGGTTTAATTGAGAGTAGGTTCGTTTTAGAAGCATTAAAATTTACTAGCCATTTCTTACCCCAGTCCAATATGGATTGGAGGTCTTTTTCAATCTCGGCTGCGAGGTTAGCTTTGACGCCTACACCAGATTTTTGTAGGAGGCGAGAGTAAACTGTGGTGTCATCGGCGTACAAACCAACTTGGGCTCTTATGGAATCAGGGAGATCATTAATGTATATCAGGAAGAGTGTAGGACCTAAGATGGAGCTTTGGGGGACACCTGCGTTTGTATGGTAGTTCTGGGAGGCATGTCCATTTAATACCATCTTCATTGTGCGGTTAGAGAGGAATGACTGGATTAGTTGAAACAAATGTCCAGTTATACAATAGCTCCGCAGTTTACATAGAAGGCCAGCATGCCAAACTCTGTCGAACGCCTTAGATATATCCAATGCAACGGTTCGGGCTTCGCCATTCCTGTCGAGTGCTTGGTATATGTACTCGATGATGGTCGTTAGCATATCAGTAGACCTGGTGAAGCGGAAACCATATTGCTTGTCTGAGAGGAACCTGTGTGCTGTGAGATGCTGAACCACCTCGGCGTTGATAATGGCTTCGAACACTTTGCCAAAGATCAGAAGAAGGCTGATAGGGCGGTAATTTGCAGGGTCCTTCCAGTGTTTTTAATTATAGGAGCTACAGAGGAAGATTTCCAACAGGCAGGAAAGCAGGAAGCAGATAGGCAGAGGTTGTAGAGCTTAGAAAGGACAGAGGAGTGTTCAGGAGCACATTTCTTTAAAACTATGGTTGGGATTCCGTCCCCAGCGCTCGCTTTGTGAGGGTCAAGTTTTAAGATTATCTTAGAGACAAGCGAAGGTGTAATGTGGACATCATTCAGTTGTGCCTCGGTTCTAGGTGAGAAGTCGGGTGTAAAAACTCCAGATGAGTCCAGACTCGAATTGTTCGAGAATTGTGGACTTGCTCTTGTTAAGTACTCTTTTACAGAGTCGCCAATAGTCTTTGGCGCCGAATTTAGAGCATGCTATAATTGTATATATATATAAGGTATAATTGTAGTTCTTAGTCTCAGCCATGATACCGTTTAATCGGAGGACTTATTTAGCCTTCAAAATTCAGTTTACGACAAAAAAAACTTAATTGATATCGATACCAGGAAATCAAAATTTGCCTCAAATCCATTCATTTTTCTTTCAGTCTACGGTTTCGCTTAAATGGAAACAACTATTGCTTTTTAGTCTTTCGTGCAAAGAGTCTGAGCTCCAGAACCATGGATTAGTTTTAACGCTTTCATTACACCCGAGCAACGCCGGGCTATACTGCTAGTTGTAAATATACGTAAAATATTGTTGCTCAATATAATTACATGAATTAACCTTTACACGAATTTTCTCGAGTCTGACAAGAAGGTCATATCCGTTTCCAGTCAAATCAACCAAAAGCAGAGTCACTTCTACGCTATCAACTTTATTTCTCGGACTTCCTTTCTGTGGGATTCCCTTCCGTATACTTGCTTCCCTGACAACTACAATCTCCAAGACTTTAAATGAAATGTCAATAGCTATCATTTATCGCTTTGACTCCCATCCTTCTCTTATTCTTTTCCCAACACCCTCTGGATTTTTTTCTTCTCCCTTTTTCACTCTACTCTCTTCACACCAGAATTCTAATGCTTTTCTTACCAATTCTAACCGGTTCCTCTTTCTTTTTGTTTTACTCTTATGTAACTTTTCTTTCTCCTCTTGTGTAGACCCCTGCGCACCAGTGGTATTAGTGCCTTGCTTGGGGTGAAACCATTAAAAAGAAAATCACATGTAAACTTTCGTTAATCAAAACTTAAAAGCATTTACTTTATGATTAAATGAATAAAAGGTAAACATACACACATAGACACACAAAGTTCCATTTATAAATAAGTTTATATATATATATATATATATACAGACATGACAGAATTGAATAGACGCGCACAGAAACCGTTTATTTTATTAAACAATTAATTTATACAAATGAATTAATTATAGATGGTCATAAATTTAGTAACTAATACTTGGTTGACATCCCCTTTGCTTTTTCTTAATGCAAGGACCCTTCTAGGCATGCTAGCGATGAGTTCACGAATATCATTTTGGTTTTTGGGTGACCTGAGTGTTCAGCATCATTTGTGTATGTACAAGCTGGTCTAAAGTAAGCATACCACCTCTTAACCATTGTTTCCGACGGAACAGAGTCCGATTAACACTTATCAAGCTCTTGCTTTGCTTAAACGGAATTTTTCATCAGAAAGCAACGCTTTATCAAAACGTGAAATTCAGATTTTTCCATTGTTTCGAAAATTTGCAACAGTAGCTTCCATCCGTGCATGGAGTACTGCTGCCATTTATGGTCAGGTGCCCCTGCCGTTCTCCTCAGTGTTCTTGACAAGCTCCAAAGGAGAGTCTGTAATGTGATAGGTACTGATCTGGCGGCTCGACTGCAGCCACTTCCCCATCGTCGAAATGTGGCCTCCCTCTGTCTCTTCTATAAATACTTTCATGGCTTCTGCTCGGATGAGCTTAAGTCACTGATGCCTCCTCAACAGGTGTTTACTCGTGCAACCAGACTGGCAACTGGGTCCCACCCTTTCACAGTCAGGTTAGCCAAATGCAGACGACAATTCTACTCCTCTCTCGCAATTCCCGCCTGTGGAACTCACTCCCATATTCTTGCTTTCCTGACGGCTACAACCTCCAGAAATTTAAATGCAAAGTCAATACTCATCTACTAACCACTGGCCTCTAGCTCTCTCCGTTTCCCTTGTATAACCTTCCCTTTCTCTCCACCTATGTATCTGTCATCGCACCTGCTTTCTCAGCTTTCTATTGTTCCTTTCTAACTAGTTTGTACTCCTCACTCTTTTCTAATTAATCTTTTTACATTTATGTAGCCCCCTGCACATCAGTGGCGTTTCCGCCTTGTTTGGGGTGAAATGATTAAAAAAAAAAATAACTGTAATTATTCTTAACTAATAATCTGATTGAGCCGAAACTTTGTCACGTGTCATTTGAAGGTTAGTACTTCATAAATTCATCTGGATTTTTTATTAGTGACGCATTCTCTATGTCAGAGCCGGGACTTACTGAGTGAGGTGTTATATATATATATATATATATATATATATATATATATATATATATATATATATAGTAATTGAAAATGATCATAAATTTAAAAACTAATGCTTGGTTGACATCCCCTTTACTTTTTTTAATGCAAGGACCCTCATAGGCATGCTAGCGATGAGTTCACGAATATCATCTTGAAGGATTTCTTGCCATGTTTCACGCAATAATCCTAAAAGTTCGGGCTTAGAAGATGGCTTCCTGTTCTTTTTGCGGAGTTTTCGATCTAATATGCCCCAAAGATGTTCAATAGGGTTAATATTCGGGGACTGGCTTGGTCATGGAAGTTTATTAACCCTCTAGGGCCATTCGTATCATATTTGATACAGTATGAAAACAAGCCTTGAAAGAAATATTTTCCTGAAAAATTTTTTAAGAGAAATATTTTATAAATTTCAAATGAAAGCAGTACTGACTGCTCAGTCAATGAATACCAAATGTTTCCTTATAGGGAAATACCAAATGTTTCCTTATAGGGAAATACTGTATCAAATATGATACGAATGGCCCTAGAGGGTTAAGTAGTAATTAGTGGGGATCTGTTTATTACTTCATAACAATATAGAACTGATCCCCCACTTTATGACAAGTAGAAGCCTTAATCATATTATATTATTAACCCTCTAGGGCCATTCGTATCATATTTGATACAGTATGAAAACAAGCCTTGAAAGAAATATTTTCCTGAAAAATTTTTTAAGAGAAATATTTTATAAATTTCAAATGAAAGCAGTACTGACTGCTCAGTCAATGAATACCAAATGTTTCCTTATAGGGAAATACCAAATGTTTCCTTATTGGGAAATACTGTATCAAATATGATACGAATGGCCCTAGAGGTTTAAACCCATTTTGTCTCAACCTCTCTGGTGAATTGTACGATCACTCTATTAACAGTAAAAAGGGGTATTGAAAGATTTGCAGATATTTTTCTTTGACTAAGACCTCCTTTATGTTGACCCACGATACGTCCTCGCTGAAATTCGGATAGGTCTGATGCTCCTTTGGTTCGTGGCATGTTCCAGTATTGTTATCTGTAATTTTAATCGAATAATCTATGTTAATTTATCTTGGTTATTAAAAAAATCAGAAATAAAATTTATGTCTGTGTCTATACAGGATGTATCAAAAGTTTCACACCATAGAGGTTAATGGATAGGCGGAAGAGTTCTTATCGAGGGTCTACTGATGCCACCAGAACTCACACATTTTGTTTTCTGTGAGACCATTTGGAATCATTTGTTTATCAGACGCCCCTAAGAAATGTTGAGGAGCTTAAAGCAAGAATTAAATACGGATGTTGTAAAATGAGAGGAAAATTACAAAATTGAAATGTACATTGAAAAAGAGGGAGGACTTCTTGAACAGCACATGTAACAATTAAGTAGATAGTAAATAAAATTTTCAGAGGTACTTTTACTCATAATAACTCATATCAAATTTACTGCTAAATCCTCTGCTATGAAAGTCGGTTCTCTGTGCAGGGCCCGGAAGTTTTTTCCGTCTGAATCTGTCTTGCACATATATAAATCTACCATCCGCCCGTGCATTGAATACTGCTGCCATATCTGGTCGGGTGCCCCTGCTATTCTCCTCGGGTTTCTCGACAAGGTACAGCGAAGGGTCTGTAATGTGATCGGTACCAACTTGACAGACCGCCTGCAGTCTCTCTCTCACTGGCGCAACGTGGCTTCCCTGTGTCTCTTCTATAAATACTTTCACGGCTTCTGCTCCAATGAACTTCGATCATTGCTGCCCCCTAGATACGGATTTGCACGAGAAACTAGATTAGCAACTAGATCCCACCCTTTTACAGTGAAACCGATAAAATGCAACCGCAACTTCTACTCCAACAGTTTCTTTTCTCGCACTTCCCGACTGTGGAATTCCCTTCCACATGATTGCTTCCTCGACGACTACAATCTCCAGGAGTTTATAAACGCTACTCTCCTCAGCCTTTCCCTCACCTTTGTGAAAACGGAATCATATAATAATTCTGCTTGTTCCTTCCTTAGTTAGTTACTTAGTTCCACCGTCCGTTACGCCACTGAAGAAAGATAACACACTTACTCTCTACACAAGCTTTTCCTTCGCCTCTATCTTTTTATAATCTATAAACGCTACTCTCCTCAGCCTTTCTCTCACTTTTGCCGAACAGAACTGGTAGTAAAGAATGAGAGATTAGGAGGAGAGAGCATATAGCATTACCGTAGCAGTAGCAGCTTAAGCTGTTGTTTGTAACAGTAATTGTGTGTATATATATATGTGTGTACTGTACAATATAGTAAAAATAGGTAGGTTTGTTGTCGTATCTCGCGACCTAATAACGAAATTTCTGGCCTCTACACTCTCGGCCATAACTCAGTTGGTCTTTTCTGTTTATAATGAACACAGGAGCCATGATTTTTCAGTTATAAATAAAAACATTTTCTCTTTCAAAATCTCTCACAAAATAGCGGAGAGTATTTTGGTTATGGTCTGTGCATACGCCGCTTAATATAATATAAGATTACAGTAAAGTAGCTTTTATAGATATAAATATATGTAGCTTTTATAGATATTTTAATAAAATATTTATGTAGCTAATTTAATAAAATATATATTTAATAAAAATATGTAGCTGCTAATTTAATAAAATATATATTTAATAAAATATATATGTAGCTTTTATAGATATTTTAATAAAATTACACTCTGTGTTATTGATATTTTATTATCCAATATCTTTATGTTTGAATGTAATATAACAATCTGGGCCCACCCGAAGAAGGCTGATGTAAGCGGGGGCGTTTCCGGTCGTTGAAAGGAACGGATGTTTGTTTGACCTTATTTCCGGCAGTAGCGGAAATGGCTACAAGAGGCAAACAGAACAGGTGTCTCTGAGAATTACGTGGGCGTGCGTGGGCGAGGCAAAAACCGGAAGAAAAAGTCCCGGTTTGGAGATTATAAAAAGACCTCGGCGCACGGATTTACCAGACAGTCCGGACAGACAGACCAGAGTAGCAGGAGAGAGAGAGACACAAACAGACGACACTCCCGTCAACCCCATTAGAAGCGCGCTCTCTCACTCTCTGTTCACTAGGCTACACGGTTCATCGTCATTAATAAAAATATAACTCATATTTTTATATATATGCGTGTTTGTTGTTTATTGATATACAACATGAAGACATTACTATCATTTGTAGTATGACAAAGTAAAAATTTTCCAGGAAATCATAATTATCCTTCCGTGGAAAGTTCACGGGTTCCGCTAGTTAATAAATAAATTGTGGTCTGTTAGGGTCAGGAAGAAAGATACGAAAAAAGGTAGGTTGAACCAGTGTATTGAAATAACAGAACATATACAAAATAATAATAATCTCAAATAATTCTTATTCTAACAGAAATTAATGCATTATTTTCATTTTAAGGGGTGAAAAAAGTATTCGTACAAATCAATTTTAACGAATATTTTATGTTAGTATTTTCTAGAATTTTCAAGTAATGTTATCAATAACTATAGTTAACGCTATTAGCCACTATCAGAGAATTCTGCAATAGCTAGTCTTACAAGAAGGTTCTAATAATGTCTAAAGGGAAAGAATTGGCTATTTCACAAAAGCAACTGATTTTGTCTCTTTGGAAAGATGGGAATAGTTATAGAACGATTTCTAGCAACCTGAAAATTCCTTTTACTACAATTGCTTCGTTCATTGCGCGGTTTAAGACTCGTAACAGTGTTGAAAACCTAAGACGAACTGGTGCTCCGAGGAAGATTTCTCCAAGATCAGCAAGGATGCCAGATCCAACAAAATCCACAGGTTACCCGAGAAGAGCTGCAGGAACATCTGAGTGCATCTGGGATTAAAGTAACCAAACCCAAAATAAGTAATGAACTACACAGAAAGTAACCAAACATACAATATAACTAATGAACTACACAGAAAGTAACCAAACATACAATATAAGTAATGAACTACACAGAAAGTAACCAAACATACAATATAAGTAATGAACTACACAGAAAGTAACCAAACATACAATATAAGTAATGAACTACACAGAAAGTAACCAAACATACAATATAAGTAATGAACTACACAGAAAGTAACCAAACATACAATATAAGTAATGAACTACACAGAAAGTAACCAAACATACAATATAAGTAATGAACTACACAGAAAGTAACCAAACATACAATATAAGTAATGAACTACACAGAAAGTAACCAAACATACAATATAAGTAATGAACTACACAGAAAGTAACCAAACATACAATATAAGTAATGAACTACACAGAAAGTAACCAAACATACAATATAAGTAATGAACTACACAGAAAGTAACCAAACATACAATATAAGTAATGAACTACACAGAAAGTTTGAATTCATGTAGTCCATAAAGACTTCATTACTCTTGAAACGACACAGAGATGCTAGTCTAAAATTCGCTAAAGAGCATAAGAATAAAGAATGTACGTTTTGGGAAAAGGTACTATGGATGTGCGTTGTGGTCCAATGGATATCGGCTCGGAACGAGAAATCGGGGAGACAAGTTCGAATTCCAGTTGAATTTATTGCATTCACTTACGCGCAAATACCCTTAGGAAAGGTATTAATCCGTCTCTTCCTTCCAGTTATGGGTTAACTAACAGGACAGATTGGTTTCTATAGTCTTGGCTGGCAACCAGTCTACCGCAGAAAGCAATGGCAACCTACTGCGAGATAATCTTCTGCCCAGTCTTTCGAGACATGATCGCCCAAGCGTGTTTCACGTATGGCACTTAACTGACTGACTATGGACTGATGAAACTAAAATAGAGTTGTTTGGTCATAATTATCGAAATCATGTGTGAAGGAAAGACGGTGAAGCCTACTTACCAAAGAATACTGTGCCAACTGTAAAGTTTGGTGGTGGCTGCATCATGATATGGGGCTGTTTTTCTGCAAAAGGTGTTGGTAAAATATCAGTAATAAATGGTAAGATGAATGCCAAACCTACCAGAAAATTCTCCAAGACAATTTAATGACTTCTGTTGAGAAGCTTCGGCTACCTCCTGATAGGATTCTTCAACAAGATAATGATTCTAAGCATACCGATAGATCTACAAAGAAATGGTTCGTTGAAAGTAACGTTAATGTCTTGCAATGGCCAAGTCAGTCCCCAGACTTGAACCCAATCGAGAATTTATGGCGATATTTGAAAATTCAAATTGTGAAAAGAGCTCCAAAAATATCGAGAATTTGAAAACAATATGCCAAGAAGAATGGGAAAAAATACCAGTCAATGTGTGCAAATCATTAGTTGAGACGTACAGGAATAGACTGGTAGCTGTTGAACTGAATAAAGAATATTCCACAAAGTATTAAATTAAATTAATATGCTTTTGTTGTTTTGTACGAATACTTTTTTAACCCCTTAAAATGATAATAATGCATTAATTTCTGTTAGAATAAGAATTATTTGAGATTATTATTATTTTTTAGTAGTATGTATCTTTATACATAAAATATATCGAATTTTGTTTCAGTTAATCATTAAAATACAATTTTTCATGTGTACGAATATTTGTTTCACCCTACTATATACAAAATAAGAGGGTTATTAATCAGCAGATAGAATTGTCCGGCCGAATTGTCAAGTTACAATGCGTCTCGACTCCATCCTCTAGGAAGTCTGGCAGGTTAGTATTTATGAAGAAGGAAGAGTTCATTCCAATGTCGTTAGGGCACCATAACAATTATTTCTATGGTTTCTGACTGAAAAGGGTTTATAACCTACCAGCATAATAGCCCGGCGTTGCCCGTGCAACTCAGAACATTTTAGTAGTAGGAGAAAAAATCTATTTTCTTTTGTTTTGCGTAAACGTGATTTGATGTTTGTGTGACACTGTAAACAACATTGCATTTGTTTTTGTTTCAAAATTACGAGGAGAAATATTTATATTTTTGTTGACTAAATGACTTTAACATTAAAATAAAACTTATTTATTTTGTTTTACTGAAATTAAAAATATAAAAACTATTACTTTCTCAGTTCAAAAATTTTCGAAGAATATTTAAAAATGTAGACATTTAATTTTAGAGGAAAAAGTTACATTAATGCCACACGAATTACAGACAGTTGATTTCCTGCATGAAATATTCAGCGAAGAAAAAAAAGCTTTATTTTTTTAATTTTATTTTCTAAAGTACGCAATATTAAATCTGAAAAAAAATACTTAAATAATTAAATTAACAATTGGCACTTTTTTTTTTTTTTACATATTTTGTTTTTGTTCGAAAAAACACTTTTGTTTAAATATTTCTTTTGTTTCAAAATTATGGGGAAGAATATTCACATTTTTTTGTTGACCAAATGAATTTTTAAAACGTCGGAATAAATATTAAATATAAAGGCGTATTTTTCTTTTTTAATAAAAAAATATTTTAGTCGCGTTTGACACGTGTGATTTGATTTCTGTGACGTAATTCAGCAACCATCTTAGATCTTAGATGTTTTAAACAATCAGTTCTACTGACCAAAAAGTGTGAAAGGGAAAATTGCTGAACTTAAACTCAAAAAGTATGTGTCGACCTGGCTTCCCTGTAGATATGTGTTCCTAGAAAATTTGAATGGCGTAGCTTAAAAAATGTAGACGTGCATAGGTTACAGTCACACACAGACTCAGATTGCCTTTTATATATATAGATAAAAACGAATCACTCGGTATAATTTCTTCAACATCAGTCATTCAGATATAATCGCTCAAGCGTATAGAACACTTAGCTCTGAATCTCTGAAAGACTAGGCTGAAGATTTCTCTGCAGTAGATTGCCATTTCTTTCTGTGGTCAACTGACGACATCAAAAATTTAGATACGGCGTTCTTTTAATGTCCTTTTTCTCATTTCTTCCCGCTAAAGACTTCCTAGTTTCTGTATAGAGTACCATTGGGCTTAATGGATTAGTTGAAGAGGTGCCGTTTACTGACTATTAGGCCTCAGACCTTTAGATGTTTTCTGTGGATTCGTTTGAAATTTGTTGTTCGTCCGTGCATTGAATATTGTTGCCATATATGGTCGGGTTCTCCTGCTATTCATCTCGATGTTCTCGTCAGAATCTATCTTGCACATTTATAAATCTACCATTCGTCCATGCATTGAATACTGTTGACATATCTGGTCGGGTGCTCCTGCTATTCATCTCGATGTTCTCGTCAGAATCCATCTTGCACAGTTATAAATCTACCATTCGTCCGTGCATTGAATACTGTTGCCATATCTGGTCGGGTGCTCCTGCTATTCGTCTCGATGTTCTCGTCAGAATCCATCTTGCACAGTTATAAATCTACCATTCGTCCGTGCATTGAATACTGTTGCCATATCTGGTCGGCTGCTTCTGCTATTCATCTCGAGGTTCTCGACAAAATCCAAAGAAGTATCTGCAATGTAATCGATACTGACTTGGCATCTCGACTTCAGTCACTTTCTCACCGACGTGACGGGGTTTCCCTCTGTCTTTTCTACAAATATTTTGAAAGTAACTGCTCTGACGAGCTTTTTTCCATGGTGCTAGGACCACATGAGTTCAAGCGTGCTACTAGATTGGCAACTAGGTCCAACTCTTTTTCTGTCGAAATAGTCAAACGTATCCGTCTCTTCTACTCTAACAGTTTCTTTTCTCGTACTTCCCGCCTGTAGAACTCCACTTGCTTTACTAATAGCTACAATCTCTAAAATGTTTAAGGCAGTGCCCACTGGAATCTTCTATACTACTGAATCCCGTCCATTATTCATACTTTACTTTATCCCCGCAGTACCCAGTTTTTTTCACTCTCTGTAACCCTCTGGGCATTAGTGACGGCCTGTCTTTGCTTGGGATGAAACAATTATATATATATATATTTCTCCGACAGACTCTAACAAAAGAATTAAGTTCATTATATATTACACTAAATCCACTACATCTAATTCATTTGTCCGCAACGACTCTTCCCCCACCGTTAGTGATTTGCAAAAGACCAATGTAGTATATAAATTCATATGTCCATTTAGAGAATGTATCTCTAACAACCTCAATAACATCTACATTGGCCACACCACAAATTCGCTCTCACGGCGTCTGACGTTGCACTTAAATAAAAATTCAAATATATTCCGTCATTTAGAACAACACAGTTATCAACGCACACTTCTGAGAAAAACGCTCGTTGATAACACGTACATACTCAAACAAGAAAATAATAAGCAGAAACTAAAAATCCTCGAAGCACTCTACATTAAACAATTTAAACCTGGTTTGAATACAATCAATTTCGATATTTCCAACAACGTACTCAAATGTCTGTAATCAGACCAGGGACCACAACACCACTATTTTGTCACTGTCTTCGGCCATCCGCCACGGTAGGGATGGACTTATATTTTCAATTCAATTATCTTTATTGTTAATAGCTTAAATGTTCTATGTTTACTGTGTGTTAATATTTACTCTTTGATAATGGCTTATGTGAGCCGAAAGCTTAGACCCGATAAAAAATTCAACAAATACTGTGATTTTTTGTTGTCTTTTAACGACATCACCATCAAGTATATCAGACGGTATGAACGGATCCTACACAAAATTAATAGACAAAACTTGTCTATATTATTCAATGAAACCTGCATTAATAATATATATATATATGTGTGTGTGTGTGTGTGTGTGTGTGTGTGTGTGTGTGTGTGTGCGTGTGTGTGTGTGCGTGTGTGTGTACATATATATATATATTTATATATATGTCCAAGTGAATAAGGAACGAAGAAAATATTAACAACGTTCAAAACATTAATTTAAAACAGTGCTCAATATAAAAATAGAGCTATGAATATTTCATATAAATTATAATTTAGAACATGTACTAATTACAATCTATTGCAAAGTGTACATTTTGTTTCGATAGTGAAAGGACAATGTCTCATCAGGTAGTTAGTAATGATGGTTATAAACGTTATTTTTGAAAATAAAATTGATGCACGAAAAAATCTTGCTAATAAAAAGAAGTGAATTTTCATCAATTTTCTTTTCAAAAATAACGTTTATTATCATCATTACTAGCTACCTGATTTGACATTTTTCTTTCAATGTCGAAACAAAAGGTACACTTTTGTAGCATACTGTAGCTTGTCTATATTCTAAAGTATATATATATATATATATATATATATTTATATACTAAAATCTTAGAAGTGTATCTGCCTAGATACACTATATATATATATATATATATATATATTTTCTTGACATATGCTATTAAATATAAGAGACAATGAATGTCTATTATGTTTAATCATGAGCCGTTCTAAACGTCGTATTTTTGCTTTAATTTCAGTTGAAAATAAAGACAAAAATTCTCCAACATTTGGATAATTATTTATTGGTTTTCTTCTAAGCTTTCGGCTCACATGAGCCATTTTCAGAGAGGTAGTTTAAACTGAAATATTATAAAATCCACCATCACCGCCGATTTTATTTTGTGTTGACATAAAACTCCGCTTGGCAACGGCAATAGTTACCAAAAATAATAAACGCAGTTCTTAAGTTTGCGATGCGGTTTTATGACGTCACACCGCGGGATAGCGCGAAATGACAACAAAACCATCTAGTCAAATGCAATGTAATATGTTATTTCCTGTTTTAAAGTTGATTTTATTGAGTGTTGGTTGTTTTGATTTGATGTACATGGCCTCCAATATCTGCAGGTTCCTCTTACTGTGTGTATGAGTAAGGATCACCGTATTGTTGACCAAAATCTGTCTGATATTACCTACATGTTTATGTTTTTCAGAGAAATGTTGTTTAATAGTACTCTGATCAGAAAGATGACATGTAAGTCTACGGGAGAGCGTGGTTGTGGTAAAACCAATATATGTACTAGGTTTTTGAGTAGTATCAGAGATGCAATCTCTGAATGGGCATGTAAATTGGTACACTACATTGGTTTTTTGTAAAGAATTTAGTTTAGTGCCTGTTGGGTTATTATAAACAAAAGTGTACATATACATATATATATATATAGTGTATCTAGGCAGATAAACTTCTAAGATTTTAGTCAAAAATACAGATTGTCGCTTTTTTTATTTAACCATTCTTGTTCATTATGTGTTATCGAATAGGAGTATCCACTAGAAATAACGTTTGAAGTGATAAAAATAGAATAGATCTTTTTTTAATTTGGCGAAGCAGTAACCTTTTCCCTCCTACCTACCACTAGTAACCCAATAGTCAAGCCACATGCTTCCCATTACCATAAGCGAAATTACCACTAAGATTCCTTCTAAGATTTTAGTCAACAATACAAATTGTCACATTTCTGATCAGAGTATAATTAAACAACATATCTTAGAAAAACATAGCCATGTAGGTAATATCAGACAAATTTAATCAACAATACAATAATCCTCACTCATTCAGTGGGCGAGAGAATACAGCTAACTCTGCATATTAATGAGAGTGTATGAGTGAAAGTGAAAGGACGGATGTTTGAAAGAAAGAGGCAGAAAGAGAGGGAAAAGAAAAGGCTCAATTCTAAACATATACTGTTAAATATAAGAGACAATGAACGTGAATTATATTTAATCACAATCATAGTCTCTAATAACCCTACAACCACACAACTAAATCCTTTACAGAAAATTAATGTAGTGTATCAATTTACATGCCTGTTCAGAGATTGTATCTCTGTTACTAATAATAAAACCACTACATATATTGGTTTTACTACAACCACGCTATCCCGTAGACTTACCTGTCACATTTCTGATCAGAGTATAATTAAACAACATATCTTAGAAAAACATAGACATGGAGGTAATATCAGAGAGATTTTAGTCAACAATACAATAATCCGCACTCATACACACAGTAAAAAGAACCTTCAGATATTGGAGTCCATCGACATTAAATCCAAACAACCCACACTTAATAAAATCACGTTTAAATCTGGTCATAACACATTCCATTGCATTTAAATATATGGTTCTGTTAACATTTCAAGCTCTAACGCAGTGTGGCGTCATAGAACCGCATTATAAATTTAAGAACTGCGTTTGCTGTTTGGTAACTGTTGCTTAGCAAAGTTTTATGTCAACACAAAATAAAATCATCTTTGATGGTGGATGTTTTTATGTTAACGTCCTTGTAACCTCTCCGAAGATGAATCATGTGAGCGAAAGCTTAGAACCAACTTTTAAAAAAATTATCCGAATGTTGGAGAATTTTTGTCTTTAATTTCACCTGAAATTAAACCAAAATACGATGTTTAGAACGGCACATGATTAAAAATAATAGACATTTATTGTCATTTATATTTAACAGTATATATATATATATATATATATATATATATATGTATATATATATTGTGTGTATTTTGGCAGCATTTTTTCATTAATGCAGGTTTCATTGAATAATATAGACAAGTTTTGTCTATTAATTTTGTGTAGGATCCGTTCATACCGTCTGATATACTTGATGGTGATGTCGTTGAAGGACAACAAAAAATCACAAAAAGCCGAAAGCTTAGACCCGATAAAAAATTCAACAAATACTGTGATTTTTTGTTGTCTTTCAACGACATCACCATCAAGTATATCAGACGGTATGAACGGATCCTACACAAAATTAATAGACAAAACTTGTCTATATTATTCAATGAAACCTGCATTAATGTATATATATATATATATATATATATATATATATATATATAATAATAATAATAATAATAATTATTAAACCGACTCTGCGTGTATTCTAATCTCAAAATTTTATAGAAGGGACTTTCTAAGACTATGAATTACCAGCAGAATCTAAATCCGTTATTGCCCTCGGCTATAAAGCTTTGGGCAAAGAGGGGGAAAAAAAAGAAAACTGCGTGGGACCGACAATACATACGGTTCCTCCCAGTAAAAAGAAAAAAACCCTCTAACGGAACAAACAACCAGAAAAGAAAAGTGTTCGATACACACAACCGAAAAGTATTTAACTAGAAGGCAGTAACGCAGAGCAAACACACTAACAAAATAGCAAGATCGCCAAGACCGACCGCGGTTTCGCACAACGGCTCGTCAGGGCCGTTGTGCGAAACCGCGGTCGGTCTTGGCGATCTTGCTATTTTGTTAGTATATATATATATATATATATATAATGAGAAGTACTACCCGTTGTATATTCTTATTGAATAATATTTAGGTTCAGATTAATTTTTCGTTCACTCTTGAAAGATAAAACAGTATTCATTATAGAAAAAGAGCCATGAATATTTATTATAAATTATAGTTCAGAACATGTACAAATTACGATCTACTACAAAGTGTACATTTTGTTTCGACATTGAAAGGACAATGTCTCATCAGGTAGCGTTTTCTATATATATGTTTGTATAATCCTTTAATGAATTTTGGTTTGACATTCAGACCGGTAGACGAAAATTTTTAAAAAGTACTGTTCAATAAATAAATGAAGCGTCTACTCGAATAGGAGTATCCACTAGAAATAACGTTTGAAGTGATAAAAATAGAATAGATTTTTTTTAATTTGGCGAAGCAGTAACCTTTTCCCTCCTACCTACCCCTACTAACCCAATAGTCAAGCCACATGCTTCCCATTACCATAAGAGAAATTACCACTAAGATTCCTTCAGCTAATAGCCAACATCCTTTACTAGCCCTTGTTTCTGGCGTTAGAATTTTTCCACATGCTTTGATTAAACGGGGCTGAAAATGCATGTCCTTAAGCTGACAGGTTGAAAATAACTATTCCCACCTCTAAATTTATATATATATATATATATATATATATATATATATATATATATATATATATTAATGAAACTTGGTTATAAGCAACCGACAATTTGAAATGAATTGTTTAAACATTATTTTTTATCGATACTCGTATTTAAGTAGATATTCTGTTTATATATATATATATATATATATATATATATATTCCAATCTCACCTTTACTTATGGAAATTATACTCAAACAAACTAACATTCATAATAAAAATTTCAAAGAAAACGGTTGAATTCACTTCATTTTAACATCTCTTGACTTTGTGTGCTACACGTGAAGAAATTCTAAAACAGACTTACACACAAAATAAACAGTTCTCAAAGAAAACGGTCGAATTCACTTCATTTTAATATTTCGTGACTTTGCACTACACATGAAGAAATTCTAAAAACTGAAACATTCTGTTAATCTTTTGAAATGATTTGTGAGCGTCTTTGTGGTTACCAACATTGTTTGTTTATAGATACGTAATTTAGAATAAAGCTAATTTCGTCTTTTTGCTTTGAAAAAGTCCATCACAGGACGAAACGCGTAGGCGATTTAAATACAGTTTTCCTCTTGTCTTTTTTTATTTAACCATATATATATATAATCGCCGACTGACGCCAATTCGGTCGGGTTTCAATCCTGGGTAAAAAGAAATCGGATGTCTAACCGTACTGATGAGCTGTGATACAGCGAAATAGATCTGTCTGCGGATGACTATATATATACATTGCCAGCAATTATGCTGTCCATTCTCCAAAGGCATTTTTAATCTTCGGAGATTCTTGTTCATTTCTTTTCGATATAAATTTCGTGATTACAGAAGTCGCGTGTCCTGTTACTTTTGGAAGCGTCTTGTAGGTGTGCCAGAAAGTCACGATGCCCCAGTCGCAATTTTATTAGCTCAGTAGACCGTAGCTCTGCCCCGTCTAAAATTGTATTCCTCATCAACGTACGCGCATTGGAAACAGCTTACAGCCACTCATTCGCCTTCCTTACTACATGATGCGAATCTGTCGACCATGAACAAGCATATTTGATTCAGTGGGCGAGAGAGTACAGCTAACTCTGCATATTAATGAGAGTGTATGAGTGAAAGTGAAAGGACGGATGTTTGAAAGAAAGAGGCAGGAAGAGAGGGAAAAGAGAAATGGTGTGTTATTAAAAAAAAGAGAAAGTGATAGAGAAAGTGTATCTATTAAAAGATACAGAGTGATCGAGAAAGTGTATCGTCTTGGGAGATAGAAAATAACAGAGAAAGGGTATATATCTGCTTAAAAGACAGAGAATGACAGAGAAAGAGTCTCTTTTTGGAAGATAGAAAGTATTGGAGAGAGGGTATATGTCTGGAAGCCAGAAAGTAAAGGGGAAAAGATTATCTGCTTAAAAGACAGAGAATGACAGAGAAAGAGTCTCTTTTTGGAAGATAGAAAGTATTGGAGAGAGGGTATATGTCTGGAAGCCAGAAAGTAAAGGGGAAAAGATTATCTGCTTAAAAGACAGAGAATGACAGAGAAAGAGTCTCTTTTTGGAAGATAGAAAGTATTGGAGAGAGGGTATATGTCTGGAAGCCAGAAAGTAAAGGGGAAAAGTTATCTGCTTAAAAGACAGACATTGATAGAGAAAGGGTATCATCTTGGAAGATAGAAAATATCGGAGAAAGGGTATATGTCAGAAAGCCAGAAATTAACAGAGAAAGGTTATCTGTTTAAAAGACAGACATTGATAGAGAAAGGTTATCTTCTCGGAAGATAGAAAATATCGGAGAAAGAGTATATGTCAGAAAGCCAGAAAATAATAGGAAAAGGTTATCTGTTTAAAAGACAGACATTGATAGAGAAAGGTTATCTTCTCGGAAGATAGAAAATATCGGAGAAAGGGTATATGTCAGAAAGCCAGAAATTAACAGAGAAAGGTTATCTGCTTAAAAGACAGACATTGATAGAGAAAGGTTATCTTCTCGGAAGATAGAAAATATCAGAGAAAGGGTATATGTCAGAAAGCCAGAAATTAACAGAGAAAGGTTATCTGCTTAAAAGACAGACATTGATAGAGAAAGGTTATCTTCTCGGAAGATAGAAAATATCGGAGAAAGGGTATATGTCAGAAAGCCAGAAAATAATAGGAAAAGGTTATCTGTTTAAAAGACAGACATTGATAGAGAAAGGTTATCTTCTCGGAAGATAGAAAATATCGGAGAAAGGGTATATGTCAGAAAGCCAGAAATTAACGGGAAAAGGTTATTTGCTTAAAGGACAGACATTGATAGAGAAAGGGTATCCTCTTGGAAGATAGAAAATATCGGAGAAAGGGTATGTGTCAGAAAGTGAACTGTAACGGAGAAATGGTTATCTGCTTAAAAGATAGAAAGTGATAGAGAAAAGTCTGTTTTCCTCGATGGATGGGGTTATTTTTATAGTTAACTGGTAAAAAAATTGTTATCTAAATCTAACAAGGAAAAAATATCCACATTGTTTAAAATTTGCTTTATTGATAAGGAGGTGTTCATTGTCAGAGATAGAATCTTGATAACCATCGATCATGTGAATTTTAGACATCCATTGGAAACTGTCAGTTTCGCGTTTCGACGTGATATTCTGGTGAGAGCAACACGGCAGCATACCGTGTGTTCATCAGTCAACACGCATAAACACGAGCTATACGAAGGCGAGCTGAAACGTTACTAGGCTGACTAACTATTTGATTAATAATTGAGTTGATCATTCATGCTATATTAACATCTGACTGCTTATAAAATCCTGTCTATCTTTTTGGTCAAAAATAAACTATCGCCCGGTTCACACTCCACCCACGTCTATTGAACAGGTGAAGAGGCTCATCCCTTGTTCCCTGTTGAGGATGTGGTTTCCGGCTTTCTCTTTTCCAATCTTCTCACTTTTTTTTTTCAATTGGAGTAGATAGACTAAACTATTGCCCGGTTCACACTCCACCCACGTCTATTGAACAGGTGAAGAGGCTCATCCCTTGTTCCCTGTTTAGGATGTGGTTTCCAGTTTTCTCTTTTCCAATCTTCTCACTTTTTTTTCCAATTGGAGTAGATAGACTAAACTATTGCCCGGTTCACACTCCACCCACGTCTATTGAACAGGTGAAGAGGCTCATCCCTTGTTTCCTGTTTAGGATGTGGTTTCCGGCTTTCTCTTTTCCAATCTTCTCACTTTTTTTTCCAATTGGAGTAGATAGACTAAACTATTGCCCGGTTCACACTCCACCCACGTCTATTGAACAGGTGAAGAGGCTCATCCCTTGTTTCCTGTTGAGGATGTGGTTTCCGGCTTTCTCTTTTCCAATCTTCTCACTTTTTTTTCAATTGGAGTAGATAGACTAAACTATTGCCCGGTTCACACTCCACCCACGTCTATTGAACAGGTGAAGAGGCTCATCCCTTGTTCCCTGTTTAGGATGTGGTTTCCGGCTTTCTCTTTTCCAATCTTCTCACTTTTTTTTTCAATTGGAGTAGATAGACTAAACTATTGCCCGGTTCACACTCCACCCACGTCTATTGAACAGGTGAAGAGGCTCATCCCTTGTTCCCTGTTGAGGATGTGGTTTCCGGCTTTCTCTTTTCCAATCTTCTCACTTTTTTTTTCAATTGGAGTAGATAGACTAAACTATTGCCCGGTTCACACTCCACCCACGTCTCTTGAACAGGTGAAGAGGTTCATCCCTTGTTCCCTGTTTAGGATGTGGTTTCCGGCTTTCTCTTTTCCAATCTTTTCACTCCTTTGTAGCCCCCTGCACATCAGTGGCTTTACCGCTTTGCTCGGGGTGATATGATCTAAAAAATGACATAAAAAAGCTAAATCCACAGCTAGGATGGTGGGGTCACTGTCTCGGTCCAGGATGTTTTTTTTCTCTTGAATCTATCCTACACATATACAAATCAGCCATCCGTCCGTGCATGGAATACTGCTGTCATATATGGTCAAGCGCACCCGCTGTTCATCTCAGTGTTCTCGACAGGCTCCAAAGGAGAATCAGTAATGTGATAGGTACCTACTTGGCGGTTCGACTCCAGCCACTTTCTCACCGACGGGATGTGGCTTTCCTCTGTCTGTTCTATAAATATTTTCATGGTTTCTGCTCCAAAGAACTTAAGCCACTGGTGCCCCTTTCACAGATGTTTACTCATGCAACCAAACTGGCAACTGGGTCTCACCCATTCACAGTTAGATCAACCAAATGTAAACCACATTTCTACTCCAGCAGCATCTTTTCTCGCAATTCCCGCCTGTGGAACTCGCTTCCATATTCTTGCTTTCCTGACGGCTACAACCTCCAGGAATTTAAATGCAATGTCAATACTCATCTCTTAACCACTTGACTCTAGTTGTTTCTACATCACTCTGTATATCCTTTCCTTTCTCTCCACTTTTGCAATTGTCATCACACCTGTGTTCCCATCCCTCTCTTGCTCCTTTCTAACTGGTTCGTCTTCCTCTTTACTCTCCTCCTATCTAATATTTTTACTCTTATGTAGCCCTCTGCACATCAGTGGCGTTACCGCCTTGCTAGGAGTGGTACGATTAAAAAAATCAAATATTGATGATAGAACAGGAGAACGAGGTCGGGCTGAAAGATTCATAGGCTGACTTTGAAGTAGTTATACGGAAACACTGAAATCTCTTACGCATTAATTTCAAATCTTAATGTTGATAACTGCATTATTTCTTTCCAAGTGAAATGCTGGCTGAAAAGTTCATAGACAGATTTTTTTTTTTTTTTTTTTTTTAATCATTTCACCCTGAGCAAGGCAGAAATGCCACTGATGTGCAGGGGGTTACATAAATGTAGAAGGATTAATTAGAAAAGAGTGAGGAGTACAAGCTAGTTATAAAGGAACAATAGAAAGCTGAGAAAGCAGGTGCAATGACAGATACATGGGCGGAGAGAACGTGAAGATTATACAGGGGAGGGGAGAGAGCTAGAGTCCAGTGGTTAGTAGGTGAGTATTAACTTTGCTTTTAAATTTCTGGAGGTCGTAGCCGTCAGGAAAGCAAGAATACGGGAGTGAGTTCCACAGGCGGGAAGTGCGAGAGAGGAAGCTGCAGGAGTAGAATTGTCGTCTGCGTTTGGCTAACCTGACTGTGAATGGGTGGGACCCAGTTGCCAGTCTGGTTGCACGGGTAAACACCTGTTGAGGAGGCATCAGTGACTTAAGCTCATCCGAGCAGAAGCCATGAAAGTATTTATAGAAGAGACAGAGGGAGGCCACATTTCGACGATGGGAAAGTGGCTGCAGACGAGTCGCCAGATCAGTACCTATCACATTACAGACTCTCCTTTGGAGCTTGTCAAGAACACTGAGGAGAACGGCAGGGGCGCCTGACCATAAATGGCCGTGAGGGAAAGATGTTAACGCTGGAAAATGTTGTATGCATTAATTTCAAATCTTTTTCATTGTAATATCTGTATTGATTCTTTTCAGATAAGGTGACACCTGACTGTTCAAGAGGCCTGTTAATATGTTTAGCGACGTCTTATCTTGAAAAATTAGACATCTTAATATTCTAGAAAGGATGTGTCTTTTCACCGGATCTGTTCAACTTGTACAGCGAGACTATTCTGAGGACCCTAGATGTTATGCCAGGATTTGTCATCGGAGGCCACAATTTGAACAACATAAGGTACGCAGATGATACAGTGTTGATAGCAGATATGGAAAGGAATCTACAAGACCTCCTACAGAAGGTTGCTGAAGAGACTGACAAGAAAGGACTACAAATAAACTGCAAGAAAACAGAATGCATGGTCATTATCAAAAAGAGCAGCCCAATAATTCCAAGTGGGAGATACTAAAATCAAGCAGGTGAAAATTTTTTAAATATCTGAGCAGGGTTCTAACAGAGACGGAAAAAGCGACGAAGAGATCCGAAGGCGAATTAGCATGGCGAAGGGCGCAGTCCAGAAGCTGAGTAAAGTATTAAGAGACAGAACAATTTCGTTGCTATGTGATGTCAGTTCTTCAACATGACAGTGAATACTGGACAATATCATCAAAGATGAAGGAAAAACTTGAAGCAACTGAAATGTGGTTCTACAGAGGGATGCTGGATATAAAGTGGGGGATCAATTGTATATTACAATCAATATATAAACTGACCCCTCAGTTTGTGGTCACAGCAGTTTATATACATTTATATTCCTGAGATCCAAAAGCACAAGAATGCATTCCAGTAGTTAAGTAAAGTATTAAGAAACAGGACAATTTCGCTAGAAACAAAGAAGAGAGTAAGGGATCGCTATGTGATGTCAGTTCTTCAATACGGCAGTGAATGCTGGACAATATCATCAAAGATAAGGAAAAACTTGAACCAACTGAAATGTGGTTCTACAGAAGGATGCTGCGAATATCATGGATCGAGCATGTGAACAATGATGAGGTATTGGAAAGAAGGGAACCGAAAAGGAAATTAATATTGAGCATCAGAAAGAGACATGCAATGACGAAGGAGAGCTTGGAGAACCTGATACTAACAGGCCAGATAGAAGGAAGGTGAGACAAGGAAAAACAGCGTGTAACGCACTTAAATGGCCTGAGCGAGTGGATGACGGAACGCCTACGTCCTGAAAGGTCAAGACACATAGAAAAAGAATAAGACTGTTATCATGTATCTGCATAAAAAGAGTTTAAATCCCAAAGACATTCATGGAAAATAAATAAATATACTTATATTTATGCTATTTAATATAGATAAACGGGACGTCTACACAAATACAAGAATCCACTGAATGTAACGTTTAAAGTGATAAAACCTATCGGATTAATAAATAAAAACCCATTACTTCTAAAAATTAGTAAAGAGAGAAAGATGGCCGGACGTTTTCGTATATGTGTATATATATATATATATATATATATATATATATATATATATATATATATATATATCCGTTTGTAGATCTATGTTACATATCTAAACTTATTTATAAATGGAAATTTATCTGTGTGTGTGTGTCTATGTGTGGGTCCGTTACCTATAGAATCCGAAACGGCTGAACCGATTTTCTTGAAAATTTACACAGTTGTACTATAAGCGTCTGCGAGTGTTCTTAGCTAGGTTTTGTGTCGAGGTACCCCTGATAAATATCGAAAATCGATAATCGAAAAGATCGGGTTATAGAAAGAGTGGTCCGATTTTAATCAAATTTGCTACGCTCATAGACAAAGACATAAGAAATAATATTCATAAGTTTCAAGGTTGCAGTTCTTGTGATAGTGTTGAAAATCGATAATATATATATATATAAAAGGCAAGATGTTTGTGTGTGTGTCTGTTTATTTGCCTGTATGTCTGTATTTTTTCAGCCCTTTTATTTTAGTTTTTGCTTCGGGTTTGGCTCTAAGTAGGTATAATTGTAGTTCTTAGCTTCAGCCATGATACCATTTACTCAGAGGACTTATTTAGACATCAAAATTCAGTTTACGACGAAAAAAAACTTAATTGATATCGATACCAGGAAATCAAAATTTGACTTACATCCATTCATTTTTCTTTCAGTCTAAGGTTTCGCTTTAACTGGAAACAACTATTGCTTTTTAGTCTTTCGTGCCAACGTCCAAAGAGTCTGAGCGCCAGGACAATGGGTTAGTTTTAAAGCTTTCATTACACCCGGGCAACGCCGGGCTATACTGCTAGTGTGAATATAAGGGAAACGCCATGATGATTTGAATCGATGCTAACTCTGGGTATGAACGATTTTCAAAACGCACGTTAGAAATAGTACTAGGCCGAAAATATTCAGCCCTCAGTGAGGATCGAACTCGGCACTTAGTGATAATTGCTCTAGTCAGACAGACATGCTAAGCATTACACCAGGTCGAGGTGCCCCTTCGGGGTATGTATGTACGTGCGTCCTACTCTTAACAAGTATCTACATTATTTGCATGTGGATAGGCAGGCTTTTTATGCGCGTGCGTCATTTTGCGCATGCGTGTATGAGATTGCTGTTGAAACTTCAATTCAGACAGTTTTCTTATTTTCTATTTTAGCATATTTTTTTCGACATTTATTTTTTCTTTTAACTTTTTCATCTTCATTGAAGATCTTTTAAAACAGTGTTCATAGTATTTCTTTCATAAAAAAAAATTATTTACTTTTTTGCCACTGATGTTTTCTTGCTTTCATTAATTTTATTTTAGTTTATATATATATATATATATATATTTTTTTTTTTTTTCTGCCTCTTCATATTCAATCTAATTTTGTCCACTATTTCTTTTGCAAGGTCTCACCAAATTCTTGTGTCTCGTTCTTGGAAACTTAAAAGAGAGAAATTATTGGATGCTTTCCGAAGAATGTAAATCCAGTGTTTTTCCACAAAGTAGTCAATATGGCATGAAGTGGAAGGAGCAAAGCAAAGGGGAGACAGATGGGGGAAGTTAATGAAAGAAAGACATAAACATGTCGGACTGAAAAAGAAAAGACAGAATGGAGTAAAAGTGAAAAAAAGAAATTTGCAAATCGTTCAGATACAAAATATTTAACGGCATGTAAAAGACAATGACAAAAAAATTTAGAGAATGTAGAGAGATAGAGAAGAAGAAAAGAAGAAAGAAAAATAGGTAGAGTAAGAAAAAGAATTAAAGAAAGGAGAAAGAAAGAAAGAAAGAAAGAAAGAAAGAAAGAAAGAAAAGATAGACATGAACTGAGATAGATAGATAGATAGATAGATAGATAGATAGATAGATAGATATGGACAGACTGAGATAGATAGATAGATAGATAGATAGATAGATAGATAGATAGATAGATAGATAGATAGATATGAATAACTGAGAGAGAGATAAAATGAGTGTGATAGATAGATAGATAGATAGATAGATAGAAACAGACTGAGATAGATAGATAGATAGATAGATAGATAGATAGATAGAATAGAACAGATAGATAGATAGATAGATAGATAGATAGATAGATAGACAGAATAGATAGATAGATAGATAGATAGATAGATAGATAGATAGATAGATAGATAGATAGATAGATAGATAGATATGAACAGACTGAGATAGATAGATAGATAGATAGATAGATAGATAGATAGATATAGAACAGAATAAGATAGATAGATAGATAGATAGATAGATAGATAGATAGATAGATAGATAGATAGATAGATAGAATAGAATAAGAATAGAATAGATAGATAGATAGATAGATAGATAGATAGATAGATAGATCTGCGAAGAAATCATTTGGACGAAGAAAATATCAGGAAAAAAGAGAAGGAGCAAAAATGTTCACATTTAAGGACGGATGTAAGAGAGATAGAAAAGCTAAAGTAGAGTGAATAAGAAAGAAAGAAAGAAAGAAAGAAAGAAAGAAAGAAAGAACTAAATTAAGATGGAACTTATAGAAAGAAAGAAAGAAAGAAAACCAGTTTTCGAGAGAATAAATAGAAAAAAGAAAGAAAGAAAGAAAGAAAGAAAGAAAGTATATATAAAAATATATAAAAAAAACTAAATTAAGACAGAAGATACCTGGAGTCAATAAGGAAAAATTGTGATTCAAAATCAATAATAGCCAATAGAAAGAAAGAGAGAAAGAAAAAGAGTGAGAGAGAAGGCAGGAAAGAATGAATGAATGAATAAATGAAGGAGATAGTGAAAGAGACCCGAATGCACGAAAAAATAAATAACAACGAATAAAAAAGCAAAACGTGAAAGATTGCTGCGTTTTTTTCAACCAATACCAGTTTTTGCCACTCGTCAGATTATCTCCTGGGTTGGCTAGGTAGATCTCCTTTCAAAAGTGGGCATAGGTACCCACACCTTTCAAAAGTGGGTATAGGTACGGACTCCTGTCAAAAAAGATTGGCAACATACTGTAGAACGGAGGCAATGACGAATGTGATCTTTGGGTCGGGCCCAAACAGATTCATTCTCTTCCAGGATATTAGCCAAAAATACTAATTACATACCGCTATTGACTGGCATGGATCAAGAAATACGAAGCTCATTCAATAAATAAGGTGAATTTTCCGGGATAAGGACTTCTAAGAGGGTCATTCAATAAATGAGGTGAATTTTTCGGTATAAGGACTTCTACGAGGGTCATTCAATAAATAAGGTGAATTTTTTCCGTATAAGGACTTCCACGGGGGTCATTCAATAACTAAGGTGAATTTTTCGGTATAACGACTTCTACGAGGGTCATTCAATGAATAAGGTGAATGTTTTGGTATAAGGACTTCTACGAGGGTCATTCAATAAATAAGGTGGATTTTTCCGTATAAGGACTTCTACGGGAGTCATTCAATAAATAAGGTGAAATTTTCGGTATAAGGACTTCTACGAGGGTCATTCAATAAATAAGGTGAATGTTTTGGTATAAGGACTTCTACGAGGGTCATTCAATAAATAAGGTGAATTTTTCGGTATAAGGACTTCTACGAGGGTCATTCAATAAATAAGGTGAATGTTTTGGTATAAGGACTTCTACGTGGGTCATTCAATAAATAAGGTGAATTTTTCCGTATAAGGACTTCCACGAGCGTCATTGAAAAAATAAGGTGAATTTTTCGGTATAAGGACATCTACGAGGGTCATTCAATAAATAAGGTGAATGTTTTGGTATAAGGACTTCTACGAGGGTCATTCAATAAATAAGGTGAATTTTGCCGTGTAAAAACTTCCACGGGAGTCATTCAATAAATAAGGTGAATTTTTCGGTATAAGGACTTCTACGAGGGTCATTCAATAAATAAGGTGAATTTTTCCGTATAAGGACTTCCACGGGCGTCATTCAATACATAAGGTGAATTTTTCGGTATAACGACTTCTACGAGCGTCATTCAATAAATAAGGTGAATGTTTTGGTATAAGGACTTCTACGAGGGTCATTCAATAAATAAGGTGAATTTTTCCGGTATAAGGACATCTACGAGGGTCATTCAATAAATAAGGTGAATTTTTTCCGTATAAGGACTTCCACGGCGGTCATTCAATAAATAAGGTGAATTTTTCGGTATATAACGACATATACGAGGGTCATTCAATGAATAAGGTGAATGTTTTGGTATAAGGACTTCTACGAGGTCATTCAATAAATAAGGTGGATTTTTCGGTAGAAGGACTTCTACGAGGTCATTCAATGAATAAGTTGAATGTTTTAGTACTCGGAACTTCTACGAGTTTCATTCAATAAATAAAGTGAATTTTTCGGTAGAAGGACTTCTGCATAAGATCATTCAATAAATAAGGTGAATCATTTTGGTATAAAGGACTTCTACGAGGTCATTCAATAAATAAGATGGATTTTTCCGTATAAGGACTACAAAGTCATTCAATAAATAAGGTGAAATTTTCGGTATAAGGACTTCTACGAGATAATTTCAATAAGTAAAGTGAATGTTTTGGTATAAGGACTACGAGGGTCATTCAATAAATAAGGTGAATTTTTCGGTATAAGGACTTCTACGAGGTCATTCAATAAATAAGGTCAATGTTTTGGTATAGGACTTCTACGAGGGTCAATTTCAATAAATAAGGTCAATGTTTTGGTATAAGGACTTCTAGGAAGATTATTCAATAAATAATGTGAATTTTTCCGTATAAGGACTTCCACGAGCGTCATTGAATAAATAAGGTGAATTTTTCGGTATAAGGACTTCTACGAGGTCGACTGCAAAAAAATAAGGTGGTGCTGAAAATATAAAAACTTCTACGGGGAGTCATTCAATAAATAAGGTAAATTTTTCGGTATAAGGACTTCTACGAGGGTCATTCAATAAATAAGGTGAAAGTTTTGGTATAAGGACTTCTACGAGGTCATTCAATAAATAAGGTGAATGTTTTGGTATAAGGACTTCTACGAGGGTCATTCAATAAATAAGGTGGTGCACAAGCGAAAGGACTTCTACGAGGTCATTCAATAAATAAGGTGAATGTTTTGGTATAGGGCTTCTACAGTGTCATTCAATAAATAAGGTGAATTTTTCGGTATAAGGTCTTCTACGAGAGGTCATTCAATAAATGAGTGGAATCTTTTGGTATAAGGACTTCCTGCCAGGGT
Organism: Ascarosepion bandense; assembly: GCA_037127315.1. Classification (NCBI taxonomy): domain Eukaryota; kingdom Metazoa; phylum Mollusca; class Cephalopoda; order Sepiida; family Sepiidae; genus Ascarosepion; species Ascarosepion bandense. Next base: position 1,702,797 of record JBBBDQ010001034.1, on the reverse strand, counting down.
ATTCGTAAATAGATGGATTTTTCGGTGAGGACTTCTACGAGGGTCATTCAATAAATAAGGTGAATGTTTTGGTATAAGGACTTCTACGAGGGTGGTCATTCAATAAATAAGGTAGATGTTTTGGTATAAGGACTTCTACGAAATTCATTCAAAAAATAAGGTGAATTTTTCGGTATAAGGACTTCCACGGGCGTCATTCAATAAATAATGTGAATTTTTCGGTATGAGACTTCTACGAGGGTCATTCAATAAATAAGGTGAATGTTTTGGTATAAGGACTTCTACGAGGGTCATTCAATAAATAAGGTGAATGTTTTGGTATAAGGACTTCTACGAGGGTCATTCAATAAATAAGGTGAATTTTTCGGCAGAAGGACTTCTACGAGGGTCATTCAATAAATAAGGTGAATATTTTGGTATAAGGACTACTACGAGGGTCATTCAATAAATAAGGTGAATTTTTTGTATAAAAACTTCTACGGGAGTCATTCAATAAATAAGGTGAATGTTTTGGTATAAGGACTTCTATGAGGGTCATTCCAATAAATAAGGTGAACTTTTCGGTATAAGGACTTCTACGAGGGTCATTCAATAAATAAGGTGAATGTTTTGGTATAAGGACTTCTACGAGGGGAACCATTCAATAAATAGGGTAGATGTTTTGGTATAAGGACTTCTCTGGGGTCGTTCAATAAATAGGTGGATTTTTTTCCATTATAAGGACTTCTGGGAGTCATTCAATAAATAAGGTGAAATTTTCGGTATAAGGACTTCTGGGGTCATTCAATAAATAAGGTGAATGTTTTGGTATAAGGACTTCTACGAGGGTCATTCAATAAATGAGTGAATTTTTCGGTATAAGGACTTCTACGAGGGTCATTCAATAAATAAGGTGAATGTTTTGGTATAAGGACTTCTACGTGGGTCATTCAATAAATAAGGTGAATTTTTTTCCATTATAAGGACTTCCACGGTAAATCATTGAAAAAATAAGGTAGATTTTTCGGTATAAGGACATCTACGAGGGTCATTCGATAAATAAGGTGAATGTTTTGGTATAAGGACTTCTACGAGGGTCATTCAATAAATAAGGTGAATTTTGCCGTGTAGAAACTTCCACGGAGATATTCAATAAATAAGGTGAATTTTTCAGTATAAGGACTTCTACGAGGTCATTCAATAAATAAGGTGTGATTTTTCCGTATAAGGACTTCACGGGCGTCATTCAATACATAAGGTGAATTTTTCGGTATAACAGCTTCTACGAGCGTCATTTCAATAAATAAGGTGAATGTTTTGGTATAAGGACTTCTACGAGGGTCATTCGTAAATAAGTCGATGCTGATGTAAGACATCTACGAGGGTCATTCAATAAATAAGGTGAATTTTTTCCGTATAAGGACTTCCACGGCGGTCATTCAATAAATAAGGTGAATTTTTCGGTATATAACGACATATACGAATTCAATTCCAATGAATAAGGTGAATGTTTTGGTATAAGGACTTCTACGAGGGTCATTCAATAAATAAGGTGGATTTTTCGGTAGAAGGACTGCTACGAGGTCATTCAATGAATAAGTTGAATGTTTTGGTATAAGGACTTCTACAAAGTTACACATTCAATAAATAAAGTGAATTTTTCAGGTAGAAGGACTTCTGCAGATCATTCAATAAATAAAGGTGAATGTTTTGGTATAAGGACTTCTACGAGGGTCAGTGCCAATAAATAAGATGGATTTTTCCGTATAAGGACTTCTACGGGAGTCATTCAATAAATAAGGTATGAAATTTTTCCGGTATAAGGACTTCTACGAGGTCATTCAATAAATAAGGTGAATGTTTTGGTATAAGGACTTCTACGAGGTCATTCAATAAATAAGGTGAATTTTTCGGTATAAGGACTTCTACGAGGTCATTCAATAAATAAGGTCAATGTTTTGGTATGGACTTCTACGAGGGTCATTCAATAAATAAGGTCAATGTTTTGGTATAAGGACTTCTAAGAGGGTCATTCAATAAATAAGGTGAATTTTTCCGTATAAGGTTTAAATCATTGAATAAATAAGGTGAATTTTTCGGTATAAGGACTTCTGCAGTTATTCAAAAAATAATTGAAATTTTCCGTATAAAACTTCTACAGGAGTCATTAATAAATAAGGTAAATTTTTCGGTATGAGGACTTCTGCGAGGGTCATTCAATAAATAAGGTGAAAAGTTTTGGTATAAGGACTTCTACGAGGGTCATTCAATAAATAAGGTGAATGTTTTGGTATAAGGACTTCTACGAGGGTCATTTAATGAATAAAAAGGTGAATTTTTCGGCAGAAGGACTTCTACGAGGGTATTCAATAAATAATTGAATGTTTTGGTATATGAGCTTCTACGGTATCAATTCAATAAATAAGGTGAATTTTTCGGTATAAGGTCTTCTACGAGGGTCATTCAATAAATAAGGTAGATACTTTTTGGTATAAAGGACTTCTACGAGGGTCATTCAATAAATAAGATGGATTTTTCGGTATAAGGACTTCTGCAGGGTCATTCAATAAATAAGGTGAATGTTTTGGTATAAGGACTTCTACGAGGTCATTCAATAAATAAGGTGAATGTTTTGAGTATAAGGACTTCTACGAGGAGGTCATTCAAAAAATAAGGTAAATTTTTTCAGTATAAGGACTTCCACAGGCGTCATTCAATAAATAATATGAATTTTTCAGTATAAGGACTACGAGGGTCATTCAATAAATAAGGTAGATGTTTTGGTGTTATAAGGACTTCTACGGGGTCATTCAATAAATAAGGTAAGAATATTTTGGTATAAGGACTTCTACGAGGTCATTCAATAAATAAGGTGAATTTTTCGGCAGAAGGACTTCTGAATTATTCAATAAATAAGGTGAATGTTTTGGTATAAGGACTTCTACGAGGTCATTCAATAAATAAGGTGAATTTTTTTGTATAAAAACTTCTACAGGAGTCATTCAATAAATAAGGTGAATGTTTTGGTATAAGGACTTCTATGAGGGTCATTCAATAAATAAGGTGAACTTTTCGGTATAAGGACTTCTACGAGGGTCATTCAATAAATAAGGTGAATGTTTTTGGTATAAGGACTTCTACGAGGAGTCATTCAATAAATAAGGTGAATGTTTTGGTATAAGGACTTCTACGAGGGTCATTCAATAAATAAGGTGGATTTTTCCGTATAAGGACTTCTACGGGAGTCATTCAATAAATAAGGTGAAATTTTCGGTATAAGGACTTCTACGAGGGTCATTCAATAAATAAGGTGAATGTTTGAGTATAAGGACTTTCACGAGGGTCATTCAATAAATAAGGTGAATTTTTCGGTATAAGGACTTCTACGAGGGTCATTCAATAAATAAATTGAATGTTTTGGGTATAAGGACCTACGTGGGTCATTCAATAAATAGGTACGATTTTTTGCTAAGGACTTCCCCCGAACGTCATTGAAAAAATAAGGTGAATTTTTCGGTATAAGGACATCTACGAGGAATCCATTCAATAAATAAGGTGAAATGTTTTGGTATAAGGACTTCTACGAGGTCATTCAATAAATAAAGTGTAGATTTTGCCGTGTAAAAACTTCCACGGGAGTCATTCAATAAATAAGGTGAATTTTCGGTATAAGGACTTCTACGAGGGTCATTCAATAAATAAGGTGAATTTTTCCGTATAAGGACTTCCACAGGCGTCATTCAATACATAAGGTGAATTTTTCGGTATAACGACTTCTACAAACGTCATTCAATAAATAGGTGAATATTTTGGTATAAGGACTTCTACCAGGGTCATTCAATAATAAGGTGAATTTTTCGGTATAAGGGACATCTGAGTCGGTACCAATAAATAAGGTGAATTTTTTCCGTATAAGGACTTCCACGGCGGTCATTCCAATAAATAAGGTGAATTTTTCAGTATATAACGACATATACGAGGTCATTCAATGAATAAGGTGAATGTTTTGGTATAAGGACTTCTACGAGGTCATTCAATAAATAAGGTGGATTTTTCGGTAGAAGGACTTCTACGAGGGGTCATTCAATGAATAAGTTGCGATGTTTTGGTATAAGGACTTCTACGAGGTTCATTCAATGTAAATAAAGTGAATTTTTCGGTAGAAGGACTTCTACGCGGGTCATTCAATAAATAAGGTGAATGTTTTGGTATAAGGACACCTACGAGGGTCATTCAATAAATAAGATGGATTTTTCAATATAAGGACTTCTACGGGAGATCATTAATAAATAAGGTGAAATTTTCGGTATAAGGACTTCTACGAGGGTCATTCAATAAATAAGGTGAATGTTTTGGTATAAGGACTTCTACGAGGGTCATTCAATAAATAAATTGAATTTTTCGGTATCTGAGGACTTCTACGGGGTCATTCAATAAGTAAGGTCAATGTTTTGGTATAAGGACTTCTACGAGGGTCATTCAATAAATGGAATTAATGTTTTGGTATAAGGACTTCTAAGAAGGGTCATTCAATAAATAAGGTGAATTTTTCCGTATAAGGACTTCCACGAGCGTCATTGAATAAATAAGGTGAATTTTTCGGTATAAGGACTTCTACGAGGGTCATTTAAAAAAAATAAGGTGAAATTTACTGTATAAACTTCTGCGGGAGTCATTCAATAAATAAGGTAAATTTTTTCGGTATAAGGACTTCTACGAGGGTCATTCAATAAATAAGGTGAAAGTTTTGGTATAAGGACTTCTACGAGGTCATTCAATAAATAAGGTGAATGTTTTGGTATAAGGACTTCTACGAGGGTCATTCAATAAATAAGGTGAATTTTCAGCAGAAGGACTTCTACGAGGGTCATTCAATAAATAAGGTGAATGTTTTGGTATAAGGGCTTCTACGAGTGTCATTCAATAAATAAGGTGAATTTTTCGGTATAAGGTCTTCTACGAGGGTCATTCAATAAATAAGGTGAATCTTTTGGTATAAGGACTTCTACGAGGGTCATTCAATAAATAAGATGGATTTTTCGGTATAAGGACTTCTACGAGGGTCATTCAATAAATAAGGTGAATGTTTTGGTATAAGGACTTCTACGAGGGTCATTCAATAAATAAGGTGAATGTTTTGGTATAAGGACTTCTACGAGGGTCATTCAAAAAATAAGGTGAATTTTTCGGTATAAGGACTTCCACGGGCGTCATTCAATAAATAATGTGAATTTTTCGGTATAAGGACTTCTACGAGGGTCATTCAATAAATAAGGTGAATGTTTTGGTATAAGGACTTCTACGAGGGTCATTCAATAAATAAGGTGAATGTTTTGGTATAAGGACTTCTACGAGGGTCATTCAATAAATAAGGTGAATTTTTCGGCAGAAGGACTTCTACGAGGGTCATTCAATAAATAAGGTGAATATTTTGGTATAAGGACTACTACGAGGGTCATTCAATAAATAAGGTGAATTTTTTTGTATAAAAACTTCTACGGGAGTCATTCAATAAATAAGGTGAATGTTTTGGTATAAGGACTTCTATGAGGGTCATTCAATAAATAAGGTGAACTTTTCGGTATAAGGACTTCTACGAGGGTCATTCAATAAATAAGGTGAATTTTTCGGTATAAGGACTTCTACGAGGGTCATTCAATAAATAAGGTGAATGTTTTGGTATAAGGACTTCTCTGAGGATCATTCGATAAATAAGGTGAATTTTTCGGTATAAGGACTTCTACGAGGGTCATTCAATAAATAAGGTGAATGTTTTGGTATATGGACTTCTACGAGGGTCATTCAATAAATAAGGTCAATGTTTTGGTATAAGGATTTCTACGAGGGTCATTCAATAAATAAGGTGAATTTTTCGGTATAAGGACTTCCACGAGCGTCATTGAATAAATAAGGTGAATTTTTCGGTATAAGGACTTCTACGAGGGTCATTCAATAAATAAGGTGAATGTTTTGGTATAAGGACTTCTACGAGGGTCATTCAATAAATAAGGTGAATTTTTCCGTATAAAAACTTCTACGGGAGTCATTCAATAAATAAGGTGAATTTTTCGGTATAAGGACTTCTACGAGGGTCATTCAATAAATAAGGTGAATTTTTCCGTATAAGGACTTCCACGGGCGTCATTCAATAAATAAGGTGAATTTTTCGGTATAACGACTTCTACGAGGGTCATTCAATAAATAAGGTGAATGTTTTGGTATAAGGACTTCTAAGAGGGTCATTCAATAAATAAGGTGAATTTTTCCGTATAAGGACTTCCACGAGCGTCATTGAATAAATAAGGTGAATTTTTCGGTATAAGGACTTCTACGAGGGTCATTCAAAAAATAAGGTGAAATTTTCCGTATAAAAACTTCTACGGGAGTCATTCAATAAATAAGGTGAATTTTTCGGTATAAGGACTTCTACGAGGGTCATTCAATAAATAAGATGAATATTTTGGTATAAGGACTACTACGAGGGTCATTCAACAAATAAGGTGAATTTTTTTGTATAAAAACTTCTACGGGAGTCATTCAATAAATAAGGTGAATTTTTCGGTATAAGGACTTCTACGAGGGTCATTCAGTAAATAAGGTGAATTTTTCGGTATAACGACTTCTACGAGGGTCATACAATAAATAAGGTCAATGTTTTGGTATAAGGACTTCTAAGAGGGTCATTCAATAAATAAGGTGAATTTTTCGGTATAAGGACTTCTACGAGGGTCATTCAATAAATAAGGTGAATTTTTCGGTATAAGGACTTCTACGAGGGTCATTCAATAAATAAGGTGAATTTTTCGGTATCAGGACATCTACGAGGTTCATTCAATAAATTAGGTGAATTTTTCGGTATAAAGACTTCTACGAGGGTAATTCAATAAATAAGGTGAAATTTTCGGTATGAGGACTTCTACGAGGGTCATTGAATAAATAAGGTGAATGTTTTGGTATAAGGACTTCTACGAGTGTCATTCAATAAATAAGGTGAATTTTTCGGTATAAGGACTTCTACGAGGGTCATTCAATAAATAAGGTGAATGTTTTTGTATAAGGACTTCTACGAGGGTCATTCAATAAATAAGGTGAATATTTTGGTATAAGGACTTCTATGAGGGTCATTCAATAAATACGGTGAACTTTTCGGTATAAGGACTTCTACGAGGGTCATTCAATAAATAAGGTGAATTTCTCGGTAGAAGGACTTCTACGAGGGTCATTCAATAAATAAGGTGAATTTTTCGGTATAAGGACTTCTACGAGGGACATTCAATAAATGAGGTGAATGTTTCGGTATAAGGACTTCTCTGAAGAGCATTCGATAAATAAGGTGAATTTTTCGGTATAAGGACTTATACGAGGGTCATTCAATAAATAAGGTGAATGTTTTGGTATAAGGACTTCTACGAGTGTCATTCAATAAATAAGGTGAATTTTTCGGTATAAGGACTTCTACGAGGGTCATTCAATAAATGAGGTGAATTTTTCGGTATAAGTACATCTACGAGGGTCATTCAATAAATAAGGTGAATGTTTTCGTATAAGTACATCTACGAGGGTCATTCAATAAATAAGGTGAATGTTTTGGTATAACATTTTTCTCCGAGGGTCATTCAATAAATAAGTGAATTTTTCGGTATAAGGACTTCTACAAGGGTCATTCAATAAATAAGGTGAATTTTTCGGTATAAGGACTTCTACGAGGGTTATTCAATAAATTAGGTGAATGTTTTGGTATAAGGAATTCCACGAGGGTCATTCAATAAATAAGGTCAATGTTTTGGTGTAAGGACTTCTACGAGGGTCATTCAATAAATAAGGTGAATTTTTCCGTATAAGGACTTCTACGAGGGTCATTCAATAAATAAGGTGAATTTTTCGGTATAAGGACTTCTACGAGGGTCATTCAATAAATAAGGTGAATGTCTTGGTATAAGGACTTCTACGAGGGTCATTCAATAAATAAGGTGAATTTTTCGGTAGAAGGACTTCTACGAGGGTCATTCAATAAATAAGGTGAATGTTTTGGTATAAGGACTTCTACGAGGGTCATTCAATAAATAAGGTGAATGTTTTGGTATAAGGACTTCTATGAGGGTCATTCAATAAATAAGGTGAACTTTTCGGTCTAAGGACTTCTACGAGGGTCATTCAATAAATAAGGTGAATTTTTCGGTATAAGGACTTCTACGAGGGTCATTCAATAAATAAGGTGAATGTTTTGGTATAAGGACTTCTCTGAGGATCATTCGATAAATAAAATTGAATTTTTCGGTATAAGGACCTCCGGGGTCATTCAATAAATAAGGTGAATGTTTTGGTATAAGGACTTCTACGGTGTCATTCAATAAATAAGGTGAATTTTTCATTATAAGGACTTCTACGAGGGTCATTCAATAAATAAGGAGTGAATTTTTCGGTATAAGTACATCTACGATGGTCATTCAATAAATAAGGTGAATGTTTTGGTATAAGTACATCTACAAGGTCATTCAATAAATAAGTTGAATGTTTTGGTGTAATATTTTCTCCGACGGTCATTCAATAAATAAGTGAATTTTCCGGTATAAGGACTTCCCAAAGGGTCATTCAATAAATAAGGTGAATTTTTCGGTATAAGGACTTCTGAGGTCATTCAATAAATTAGGTGAATGTTTTGGTATAAGGACTTCTACGAGGGTCATTCAATAAATAAGGTCAATGTTTTGGTATAAGGACTTCTACGAGGGTCATTCAATAAATAAGGTGAATTTTTCCAAACATAAGGACTTCCACGACCGTCATTGAATAAATAAGGTGAATTTTCGGTATACGTACATCTACGAGGGTCATTCATGTAATAAGGTGAATGTTTTCGTATAAGTACATCTACGAGGTCATTCAATAAATAAGGTGAATGTTTTGGTATAACATTTTCTCCGAGGGTCATTCAATAAATAAGTGAATTTTTCATTATCAGGACTTCTACAAGGGTCATTCAATAAATAAGGTGAATTTTTCGGTATAAGGACTTCTACGAGGGTTATTCAATAAATTAGGTGAATGTTTTGGTACTCTGAGACTTCCACGAGGGTCATTCAATAAATAAGGTCAATGTTTTGGTATAAGGACTTCTACGAGGTCATTCAATAAATAAGATTGAATTTTTCAATATAAGGACTTCTACGAGGGTCATTCGGCAAATAAGGTGAATTTTTCGGTATAAGGACTTCTGGGGTATTCAATAAATAAGGTGAATGTTTTGGTATAAGGACTTCTACGAGGGTCATTCAAATAAGGTGAATTTTTCGGTATAAGGACTTCTACGAGGGTCATTCAATAAATAAGGTGAATTTTTCCGTATAAAAGCGAGGGTATTCAAATAAATAATAAGGTGAATTTTTCCGGTATAAGGACTTCTACGAGGGTCATTCAATAAATAAGGTAGATTTTCCGTATAAGGACTTCCACAGCCGTCATTGAATAAATAAGGTGAATTTTTTCGGTATAAGTACATCTACGAGGTCATTCAATAAATAAGGTGAATGTTTTCGTGTAGGCTTACATCTACGAAGATCTGTTTATTCAATAAATAAGGTGAATGTTTTGGTATAACATTTTCTCCGAGGTCATTCAATAAATAAGTGAATTTTTCCAGTATACAGGACTTCTACAAGGGTCATTCAACAATAAGGTGAATTTTTCGGTATAAGGACTTCTACGAGGTTATTCAATAAATTAGGTGAATGTTTTGGTATAAGGACTTCCACGAGGTCATTCAATAAATAAGGTCAATGTTTTGGTATAAGGACTTCTACGAGGGTCATTCAATAAATAAGGTGAATTTTTCCGTATAAGGACTTCTACGGTCATTCAATAAATAAGGTGTGAATTTTTCGGTATAAGGACTTCTACGAGGTCAATATTCAATAAATAATTGAATATTTTGGTATGGACTTCTACGAGGTCATTCAATAAATAAGGTGAATTTTTCGGTATAAGGACTTCTAGGGTATTTCAATAAATAGGTGAATTTTTCCGTACAAAACTTCTAAGGGAGTCATTCAATAAATAAGGTGAATTTTTCGGTATAAGGACTTCTACGAGGGTCATTCAATAAATAAATTGAATTTTTCAAGCGTATAAGGACTTCCACGAACGTCATTCAATAAATAAGGTGAATTTTCGGTATAACGACTTCTACGGTCATTCAATAAATAGGGTAAGATGTTTTTGGTATAAGGACTTCGAGGTCATTCAATAAATAAGGTGAATCTTTTGGTATAAGGACTTCTACGAGGGTCGACAATAAATAAGGTCGTTTTCGGTATAAGGACTTCTACGAGGGGGTCATTCAATAAATAAGGTGAATTTTTTGGTATAAGGACATCTACGAAGGTCATTCAATAAATAAGGTGAATTTTTCGGTATAAGGTCTTCTACGAGGGTCATTCAATAAATAAGGTGAATTTTTCGGTATAAGGACTTCTACGAGGGACATTCAATAAATGAGGTGAATGTTTCGGTATAAGGACATCTCTGAAGATCATTCGATAAATAAGGTGAATTTTTCGGTATAAGGACTTATACGAGGGTCATTCAATAAATAAGGTGAATGTTTTGGTATAAGGACTTCTACGAGTGTCATTCAATAAATAAGGTGAATTTTTCGGTATAAGGACTTCTACGAGGGTCATTCAATAAATGAGGTGAATTTTTCGGTATAACTACATCTACGAGGGTCATTCAATAAATAAGGTGAATGTTTTCGTATAAGTACATCTACGAGGGTCATTCAATAAATAAGGTGAATGTTTTGGTATAACATTTTCTCCGAGGGTCATTCAATAAATAAGTGAATTTTTCGGTATAAGGACTTCTACAAGGGTCATTCAATAAATAAGGTGAATTTTTCGGTATAAGGACTTCTACGAGGGTTATTCAATAAATTAGGTGAATGTTTTGGTATAAGGACTTCCACGAGGGTCATTCAATAAATAAGGTCAAAGTTTTGGTGTAAGGACTTCTACGAGGGTCATTCAATAAATAAGGTGAATTTTTCCGTATAAGGACTTCTACGAGGGTCATTCAATAAATAAGGTGAATTTTTCGGTATAAGGACTTCTACGAGGGTCATTCAATAAATAAGGTGAATGTCTTGGTATAAGGACTTCTACGAGGGTCATTCAATAAATAAGGTGAATTTTTCGGTAGAAGGACTTCTACGAGGGTCATTCAATAAATAAGGTGAATGTTTTGGTATAAGGACTTCTAAGAGGGTCATTCAATAAATAAGGTGAATGTTTTGGTATAAGGACTTCTATGAGGGTCATTCAATAAATAAGGTGAACTTTTCGCTATAAGGACTTCTACGAGGGTCATTCAATAAATAAGGTGAATTTTTCGGTATAAGGACTTCTACGAGGGTCATTCAATAAATAAGGTGAATGTTTTGGTATAAGGACTTCTCTGAGGATCATTCGATAAATAAGGTGAATTTTTCGGTATAAGGACCTCCACGAGGGTCATTCAATAAATAAGGTGAATGTTTTGGTATAAGGACTTCTACGAGTGTCATTCAATAAATAAGGTGAATTTTTCGGTATAAGGACTTCTACGAGGGTCATTCAATAAATAAGGTGAATTTTTCGGTATAAGTACATCTACGATGGTCATTCAATAAAAAAGGTGAATGTTTTGGTATAAGTACATCTACGAGGGTCATTCAATAAATAAGTTGAATGTTTTGGTATAACATTTTCTCCGACGGTCATTCAATAAATAAGTGAATTTTTCGGTATAAGGACTTCTACAAGGGTCATTCAATAAATAAGGTGAATTTTTCGGTATAAGGACTTCTACGAGGGTCATTCAATAAATTAGGTGAATGTTTTGGTATAAGGACTTCTACGAGGGTCATTCAATAAATAAGGTCAATGTTTTGGTATAAGGACTTCTACGAGGGTCATTCAATAAATAAGGTGAATTTTTCCGTATGAGGACTTCCACGAGCGTCATTGAATAAATAAGGTGAATTTTTCGGTATAAGTACATCTACGAGGGTCATTCAATAAATAAGGTGAATGTTTTCGTATAAGTACATCTACGAGGGTCATTCAATAAATAAGGTGAATGTTTTGGTATAACATTTTCTCCGAGGGTCATTCAATAAATAAGTGAATTTTTCGGTATAAGGACTTCTACAAGGGTCATTCAATAAATAAGGTGAATTTTTCGGTATAAGGACTTCTACGAGGGTTATTCAATAAATTAGGTGAATGTTTTGGTATAAGGACTTCCACGAGGGTCATTCAATAAATAAGGTCAATGTTTTGGTATAAGGACTTCAACGAGGGTCATTCAATAAATAAGGTGAATTTTTCCGTATAAGGACTTCTACGAGGGTCATTCAATAAATAAGGTGAATTTTTCGGTATAAGGACTTCTACGAGGGTCATTCAATAAATAAGGTGAATGTTTTGGTATAAGGACTTCTACGAGGGTCATTCAATAAATAAGGTGAATTTTTCGGTATAAGGACTTCTACGAGGGTCATTCAATAAATAAGGTGAATTTTTCCGTATAAAAACTTCTAAGGGAGTCATTCAATAAATAAGGTGAATTTTTCGGTATAAGGACTTCTACGAGGGTCATTCAATAAATAAGGTGAATTTTTCCGTATAAGGACTTCCACGGGCGTCATTCAATAAATAAGGTGAATTTTTCGGTATAACGACTTCTACGAGGGTCATTCAATAAATAAGGTGAATGTTTTGGTATAAGGACTTCTACGAGGGTCATTCAATAAATAAGGTGAATCTTTTGGTATAATGACTTCTACGAGGGTCATTCAATAAATAAGGTGAATTTTTTGGTAGAAGGACTTCTACGAGGGTCATTCAATAAATAAGGTGAATTTTTCGGTATAAGGACTTCTACGAGGGTCATTCAATAAATAAGGTGAATGTTTTGGTATAAGGACTTCTACGAGGGTCATTCAATAAATAAGGTGAATTTTTCGGTATAAGGACTTTTACGAGTGTCATTCAATAAATAAGGTGAATCTTTTGTTATAAGGACTTCTACGAGGGTCATTCAATAAATAAGGTGAATTTTTCGGTATAAGTCTTCTACGAGGGTCATTCAATAAATAAGGTGAATTTTTCGGTATAAGGACTTCTACGAGGGTCATTCAATAAATAAGGTGAATGTTTTGGTATAAGGACTTCTACGAGGGTCATTCAATAAATAAGGTGAATTTTTCGGTATAAGGACTTCTACGAGGGTCATTCAATAAATAAGGTGAATGTTTTGGTATAAGGACTTCTACGAGGGTCATTCAATAAATAAGGTGAATTTTTCGGTATAAGGACTTATACGAGTGTCATTCAATAAATAAGGTGAATCTTTTGTTATAAGGACTTCTACGAGGGTCATTCAATAAATAAGGTGAATTTTTCGGTATAAGGACTTCTACGAGGGTCATTCAATAAATAAGGTGAATTTTTCGGTAGAAGGACTTCTACGAGGGTCATTCAATAAATAAGGTGAATGTTTTGGTATAAGGACTTCTACGAGGGTCATTCAATAAATAAGGTGAATTTTTCGGTATGAAAACTTCTACGGGAGTCATTCAATAAATAAGGTGAATTTTTCGGTATAAGGACTTCTACGAGGGTCATTCAATAAATAAGGTGAATTTTTCCGTATAAGGACTTCCACGGGCGTCATTCAATATATAAGGTGAATTTTTCGGTATAACGACTTCTACGAGGGTCATTCAATAAATAAGGTGAATTTTTCGGTATAAGGACTTCTACGAGGGTCATTCAATAAATAAGGTGAATTTTTCCGTATAAGGTCTTCTACGAGGGTCATTCAATAAATAAGGTGAATGTTTTGGTATAAGGACTTCTACGAGGGTCATTCAATAAATAAGGTGAATTTTTAGGTATAAGGACTTCTACGAGGGTCATTCAATAAATAAGGTGAATTTTTCGGTATAAAAGCTTCTACGGGAGTCATTCAATAAATAAGGTGAATTTTTCGGTATAAGGACTTCTACGAGGGTCATTCAATAAATAAGGTGAATTTTTCGGTATAAGGACTTCTACGAGGGTCATTCAATAAATGAGATGAATATTTTGGTATAAGGACTACTACGAGTGACATTCAATAAATAAGGTGAATTTTTTTGTATAAAAACTTCTACGGGAGTCATTCAATAAATAAGGTGAATTTTTCGGTATAAGGACTTCTACGAGGGTCATTCAGTAAATAAGTTTAATTTTTCGGTATAAGGACTTCCACGGGCTTCATTCAATAAATAAGATGAATTTTTCGGTATAACGACTTCTACGAGGGTCATTCAATAAATAAGGTGAATTTTTCGGTATAAAGACTTCTACGAGGGTCATTCAATAAATAAGGTCAATGTTTTGGTATAAGGACTTCTACGAGTGTCATTCAATAAATAAGGTGAATTTTTCGGTATAAGGACTTCTACGAGGGTCATTCAATAAATAAGGTGAATGTTTTTTATAAGGACTTCTACGAGGGTCATTCAATAAATAAGGTGAATGTTTTGGTATAAGGACTTCTATGAGGGTCATTCAATAAATAAGGTGATCTTTTCGGTATAAGGACTTCTACGAGGGTCATTCAATAAATAAGGTGAATTTTTCGGTAGAAGGACTTCTACGAGGGTCATTGAATAAATAAGGTGAATGTTTTGGTATAAGGACTTCTCTGAGGATCATTCGATAAATAAGGTGAATTTTTCGGTATAAGGACTTATACGAGGGTCATTCAATAAATAAGGTGAATGTTTTGGTATAAGGACTTCTACGAGTGTCATTCAATAAATAAGGTGAATTTTTCGGTATAAGGACTTCTACGAGGGTCATTCAATAAATAAGGTGAATTTTTCGGTATAAGTACATCTACGAGGGTCATTCAATAAATAAGGTGAATGTTTTCGTATAAGTACATCTACGAGGGTCATTCAATAAATAAGGTGAATGTTTTGGTATAACATTTTCTCCGAGGGTCATTCAATAAATAAGTGAATTTTTCGGTTATAAGGACTTCTACAAGGGTCATTCAATAAATAAGGTGAATTTTTCGGTATAAGGACTTCTACGAGGGTTATTCAATAAATTAGGTGAATGTTTTGGTATAAGGACTTCCTCGAGGGTCATTCAATAAATAAGGTCAATGATTTGGTATAAGGACTTCTACGAGGGTCATTCAATAAATAAGGTGAATTTTTCCGTATAAGGACTTCTACGAGGGTCATTCAATAAATAAGGTGAATTTTTCGGTATAAGGACTTCTACGAGGGTCATTCAATAAATAAGGTGAATGTTTTGGTATAAGGACTTCTACGAGGGTCATTCAATAAATAAGGTGAATTTTTCGGTAGAAGGACTTCTACGAGGGTCATTCAATAAATAAGGTGAATGTTTTGGTATAAGGACTTCTACGAGGGTCATTCAATAAATAAGGTGAATGTTTTGGTATAAGGACTTCTATGAGGGTCATTCAATAAATAAGGTGAACTTTTCGGTATAAGGACTTCTTGCTGAGTGGTCATTCAATAAATAAGGTGAATTTTTCGGTATATGACTCTTACGAGGGTCATTCAATAAATAAGGTGAATGTCTGGTATAAGGACTTCTCTGAGGATCATTCGATAAATAAGGTGAATTTTTCGGTATAAGACTTCCACGAGGGTCATTCAATAAATAAGGTGAATGTTTTGCATAAGGATCTCTACGAGTGTCATTCAATAAATAAGGTGAATTTTTCGGTATAAGGACTTCTACGAGGGTCATTCAATAAATAAGGTGAATTTTTCGGTATAAGTACATCTACGAGGGTCATTCAATAAATAAGTTGAATGTTTTGCATAACATTTTCTACGACGGTCATTCAATAAATAAGTGAATTTTTCGGTATAAGGACTTCTACAAGGGTCATTCAATAAATAAGGTGAATTTTTCGGTATAAGGACTTCTACGAGGGTCATTCAATAAATTAGGTGAATGTTTTGGTATAAGGACTTCTACGAGGGTCATTCAATAAATACAATACCGTTTTGGTATAAGGACTTCTACGAGGGTCATTCAATAAATAAGGTGAATTTTTCTGCATAAGGATCTCCACGAGCGTCATTGAATAAATAAGGTGAATTTTTCGGTATAAGGACTTCTACGAGTGTCATTCAATAAATAAGGTGAATTTTTTCCGTATAAAAACTTCTAAGGGAGTCATTCAATAAATAAGGTGAATTTTTCGGTATAAGGACTTCTACGAGGGTCATTCAATAAATAAGGTGAATGTTTTGGTATAAGGACTTCACGAGGGTCATTCAATAAATAAGGTGAATTTTTCGGTATAAGGATTCTCACGAGGGTCATTCAATAAATAAGGTGAATGTTTTGGTATAAGGACTTCTACGAGGGTCATTCAATAAATAAGGTGAATTTTTCCGTATAAAAACTTCAAGGAGTCATTCAATAAATAAGGTGAATTCTTCGGTATAAGGACTTCTACGAGGGTCATTCAATAAATAAGGTGAATTTTTCCGTATAAGGACTCCACGGGCGTCATTCAAGAAATAAGGTGAATTTTTTGGTATAACGACTTCTACGAGGGTCATTCAATAAATAAGGTGAATGTTTTGGTATAAGGACTTCTACGAGGGTCATTCAATAAATAAGGTGAATCTTTTGGTAAAAGGACTTCTACGAGGTCATTCAATAAATAAGGTGAATTTTTGGTAGAAGGACTTCTACGAGGGTCATTGAATAAATAAGGCAATGTTTTGGTATAAGGACTTCTACGAAGGCCACTAACAAATAAGGTGAATTTTTCGGTATAAGGTCTTCTACGAGGGTCATTCAATAAATAAGGTGAATTTTTCTGGTATAAGGACTTCTACGAGGGTCATTCAATAAATAAGGTGAATTTTTCGGTATAAGGACTTTACGAGGGTCATTCAATAAATAAGGTGAATGTTTTGGTATAAGGACTTCTACGAGGGTCATTCAATAAATAAGGTGAATTTTTCGGTATAAGGACTTCACGAGGGTCATTCAATAAATAAGGTGAATGTTTTGGTATAAGGACTTCTACGAGGGTCATTCAATAAATAAGGTGAATTTTTCGGTATAAGGACTTCTACGAGTGTCATTCAATAAATAAGTTGAACTTTTCGTTATAAGGACTTCTACGAGGGTCATTCAATAAATAAGGTGAATGTTTTGGTATAAGGACTTCTACGAGGGTCATTCAATAAATAAGGTGAATTTTTCGGTATGAAAACTTTCACGGGAGTCATTCAATAAATAAGTGAATTTTTCGGTATAAGGACTTCTACGAGGGTCATTCAATAAATAAGGTGAATTTTCCGTATAAGGACTTCCACGGGCGTCATTCAATAAATAAGGTGAATGTTTTGGTATAAGGACTTCTCTGAGGATCATTCAATAAATAAGTGAATTTTTCGGTATAAGGACTTCTACGAGGGTCATTCACTGAATAAGGTGAATGTTTTGGTATACACTTCTACGAGGGTCATTCAATAAATAAGTTGAATTTTTCGGTATAAGGACTTCACAAGGGTCATTCAATAAATAAGGTGAATTTTTCGGTATAAGGACTTCACGAGTGGTCATTCAATAAATTAGGTGAATGTTTTGGTATAAGACTTTACGAGGGTCATTCAATAAATAAGGTGAATTCTTTTATATAAGGACTTCTACGAGGGTCATTCAATAAATAAGGTGAATGTTTTGGTATAAGGACTTCTCTACGAGGGTCATTCAATAAATAAGGTCAATGTTTTGCATAAGGACTTCTACGAGGGTCATTCAATAAATAAGGTGAATTTTTCCGTATAAGGACTTCCACGAGCGTCATTGAATAAATAAGGTGAATTTTTCGCATGAGGACTCTACGAGTGGTCATTCAATAAATAAGGTGAATGTTTTGGTATAAGGACTTCTACGAGGGTCATTCAATAAATAAGGTGAATGTTTTGGTATAAGGACTTCTACGGAGGGTCATTCAATAAATAAGGTGAATGTTTTGGTATAAGGATTCTACGAGGGTCATTCAATAAATAAGGTGAATGTTTTGGTATAAGGACTTCTCTCTGAGGATCATTCGATAAATAAGATGAATTTTCCGGTATAAGGACTTCTACGAAAGGGTCTTCAATAAATAAGTTGAATGTTTTGGTATAAGGACTTCTACGAGTATCATTCAATAAATAAGTTGAATTTTCTGTATAAGGACTTCACGAAGATCATTAATAATAAATAAGGTGAATTTTTCGGTATAAATTACTTCTACGAGGGATATTCAATAAATAAGGTGAATTTTTCGGTATAAGGACTTCTACGAGGTCATTCAATAAATAAGTGAATTTTTCGGTATAAGGACTTCTACGAGGGTCATTCAATAAATAAGGTGAATTTTTCGGTATAAGGACTTCTACGAGGGTCATTCAATAAATAAGGTGAATTTTTCGGTATAAGGAGAATTCTGAGGGTCATTCAATAAATAAGGTGAATTTTTCGGTATAAGGACTTCTACGAGGGTCATTCAATAAATTAATTGAATGTTTTGGTATAAAAGGACTTCTACGAGGGTCATTCAATAAATAAGGTAGATTTTCGGTATAAGGACTTCTAGGGTCATTCAATAAATAAGGTGAATGTTTTGGTATAAGGACTTCTACAAGTCATTCAATAAATAAGGTCAATGTTTTCGTATAAGGACTTCTACGAGGAATATTCAATAAAATAAGGTGAATTTTTCGGTATAAGGACTTCTACGAGAGTCGTTCAATAAATTAGGTGAATGTTTTGGTATAAGGACTTCTACGGTGTCATTCAATAAATAAGTTGAATTTTTTCTGTATAAGGACTTCTACGAGGTCGACTGTCGGCCGGGTGAATTTTTCGGTGTAAGCTCACTTTAGAAGGGATATTCAATAAATAAGGTGAATTTTTCGGTATAAGGACTTCTACGAGGGTCATTCAATAAATAGAGTAGATTTTTCCGGTATAAGGACTTCTACGAGGTCATTCAATAAACAAGGTGAATGTTTTGGTATAAGGACTTCTACGAGGTCATTCAATAAATAAGGTGAATTTTTCGGTATAGGACTTCTACGAGGGTCATTGTCAAATAAAATTGAATTTTTCGGTATAAGGACTTCTGCAGGGGTCATTCAATAAATTAGGTAGATGTTTTGGTATAAGGACTTCCACGAGAGATTGTTCAATAAATAAGGTGAATTTTTCGGTATAAGGACTTCTACGAGGGTCATTCAATAAATAAGGTGAATGTTTTGGTATAAGGACTTCTACGAGGTCATTCAATAAATAAGGTCAATGTTTTCGTATAAGGACTTCTAAGAAAGTCATTCAATAAATAAGGTGAATTGCCACTTCCGTATAAGGACTTCCACGAGCGTCATTGAATAAATAAGGTGAATTTTTCAGTATGAGGACTTCTGCGAGGTCATTCCAATAAATAAAAGGTGAATGTTTTGGTGAGACTTCTACGAGGTCATTCAATAAATAAGGTGAATGTTTTGGTATAAGGACTTCTACGAGGAGTCATTCAATAAATAAGGTGAATTTTTCCGTATAAAAACTTCTACGTGAGTCATTCAATAAATAAGGTGAATTTTTCGGTGTAAGGACTTCTACGAGGGTCATTCAATAATGAATGAATTTTTTCCGTATAAGGACTTCCACGAATATTCAATAAATAAGGTGAATTTTTCAATTATAACGACTTCTACGACGGTCATTCAATAAATAAGGTGAATGTTTTGGTATAAGAGTTCTACGGGAATCATTCAATAAATAAGGTCAATGTTTTGGTATAAGGACTTCTACGAGGTCATTCCAATAAATAAGGTGAGTTTTTCGGTAGAAGGACTTCTACGGTCATTCAATAAATAAGGTGAATGTTTTGGTATAAGGACTTCTACGAGGGTCATTCAATAAATAAGGTAGATTTTTTCGGTATAAGGTCTTCTCCGAGGGTCATTCAATAAATAAGGTGAATTTTTCGGTATAATGACTTCTACGAGGTCATTCAATAAATAAGGTGAATTTTTCGGTATAAGGACTTCTCCGAGGATCATTCAATAAATAAGGTGGAATTTTCGGTATGAAAACTTCTACGAAGTCATTCAATAAATAAGGTGAATTTTTCGGTATAGAACTTCTACGAGGGTCATTCAATTAATAAAGTGAATTTTTCGTATAAGGACTTCTACGGTGTCATTCAATAAATAAGGTGAATTTTTCTGTATAAGGACTTCTACGAGGGTCATTCAGTAAATAAGGTGAATTTTTCGGTATAAGTACTTCTACGAGGATATTCAATAAATAAGTGAATTTTTCGGTATAAGGACTTCTACGAGGGTCATTCAATAAATAAGTGAATTTTTCGGTATAAGGACTTCTACGAGGTCATTCAATAAATAAGTTGAATGTTTTGGTATAAGGACTTCTACGGTATCATTCAATAAATAAGTTGAATTTTTCTGTATAAGGACTTCTACGAGGGTCATTCAATAAATAAGGTGAATTTTTCGGTATAAGTACTTCTACGAGGATATTCAATAAATAAGGTGAATTTTTTTTCGGTATAAGGGACTTCTACGAGATGCATTCAATAAATAAAGTGAATTTTTCGGTATAGGACTTCTACGAGGTCATTCAATAAATAAGGTGAATGTTTTGGTATAAGGACTTCTACGAGGTCATTCAATAAATAAGGTGAATTTTTCGGTATAAGGAATTCTACGAGGTCATTCAATAAATAAGGTGAATTTTTCGGTATAAGGACTTCTACGAGGTCATTCAATAAATTAGGTGAATGTTTTGGTATAAGGACTTCTACGAGGTCATTCAATAAATAAGGTGAATTTTTCGGTATAGGACTTCTACGAGGTCATTCAATAAATAAGGTGAATGTTTTGGTATAAGGACTTCTACGAGGGTCATTCAATAAATAAGGTCAATGTTTTCGTATAAGGACTTCTACGAGGGTCATTCAATAAATAAGGTGAATTTTTCGGTATAAGGACTTCTACGAGGGTCATTCAATAAATAAGTTGAATATTTTGGTATAAGGACTTCTACGAGTGTCATTCAATAAATAAGTTGAATTTTTCTGTATAAGGACTTCTACGAGGGTCATTCAATAAATAAGGTGAATTTTTCGGTATAAGTACTTCTACGAGGGATATTCAATAAATAAGGTGAATTTTTCGGTATAAGGACTTCTACGAGGGTCATTCAATAAATAAGTGAATTTTTCGGTATAAGGACTTCTACGAGGGTCATTCAATAAATAAGGTGAATGTTTTGGTATAAGGACTTCTACGAGGGTCATTCAATAAATAAGGTGAATTTTTCGGTATAAGGACTTCTACGAGGGTCATTCAATAAATAAGGTGAATTTTTCGGTATAAGGACTTCTACGAGGGTCATTCAATAAATTAGGTGAATGTTTTGGTATAAGGACTTCTACGAGGGTCATTCAATAAATAAGGTGAATTTTTCGGTATAAGGACTTCTACGAGGGTCATTCAATAAATAAGGTGAATGTTTTGGTATAAGGACTTCTACGAGGGTCATTCAATAAATAAGGTCAATGTTTTCGTATAAGGACTTCTACGAGGGTCATTCAATAAATAAGGTGAATTTTTCCGTATAAGGACTTCCACGAGCGTCATTGAATAAATAAGGTGAATTTTTCGGTATGAGGACTTCTACGAGGGTCATTCAATAAATAAGGTGAATGTTTTGGTATAAGGACTTCTACGAGGGTCATTCAATAAATAAGGTGAATTTTTCCGTATAAAAACTTCTACGTGAGTCATTCAATAAATAAGGTGAATTTTTCGGTGTAAGGACTTCTACGAGGGTCATTCAATAAATAAGGTGAATTTTTCCGTATAAGGACTTCCACGGGCGTCATTCAATAAATAAGGTGAATTTTTCGGTATAACGACTTCTACGACGGTCATTCAATAAATAAGGTGAATGTTTTGGTATAAGGACTTCTACGAGGGTCATTCAATAAATAAGGTCAATGTTTTGGTATAAGGACTTCTACGAGGGTCATTCAATAAAGAAGGTGAGTTTTTCGGTAGAAGGACTTCTACGAGGGTCATTCAATAAATAAGGTGAATGTTTTGGTATAAGGACTTCTACGAGGGTCATTCAATAAATAAGGTGAATTTTTCGGTATAAGGTCTTCTCCGAGGGTCATTCAATAAATAAGGTGAATTTTTCGGTATAATGACTTCTACGAGGGTCATTCAATAAATAAGGTGAATTTTTCGGTATAAGGACTTCTCCGAGGGTCATTCAATAAATAAGGTGAATTTTTCGGTATGAAAACTTCTACGGGAGTCATTCAATAAATAAGGTGAATTTTTCGGTATAAGAACTTCTACGAGGGTCATTCAATTAATAAGGTGAATTTTTTCGTATAAGGACTTCTACGAGTGTCATTCAATAAATAAGGTGAATTTTTCTGTATAAGGACTTCTACGAGGGTCATTCAATAAATAAGGTGAATTTTTCGGTATAAGTACTTCTACGAGGGATATTCAATAAATAAGGTGAATTTTTCGGTATAAGGACTTCTACGAGGGTCATTCAATAAATAAGTGAATTTTTCGGTATAAGGACTTCTACGAGGGTCATTCAATAAATTAGGTGAATGTTTTGGTATAAGGACTTCTACGAGGGTCATTCAATAAATAAGGTGAATTTTTCGGTATAAGGACTTCTACGAGGGTCATTCAATAAATAAGTGAATTTTTCGGTATCAGGACTTCTACGAGGGTCATTCAATAAATAAGGTGAATTTTTCTGTATAAGGACTTCTACGAGGGTCATTCAATAAATAAGGTGAATTTTTCGGTATAAGTACTTCTACGAGGGATATTCAATAAATAAGGTGAATTTTTCGGTATAAGGACTTCTACGAGGGTCATTCAATAAATAAGTGAATTTTTCGGTATAAGGACTTCTACGAGGGTCATTCAATAAATAAGGTGAATGTTTTGGTATAAGGACTTCTACGAGGGTCATTCAATAAATAAGGTGAATTTTTCGGTATAAGGACTTCTACAAGGGTCATTCAATAAATAAGGTGAATTTTTCGGTATAAGGACTTCTACGAGGGTCATTCAATAAATTAGGTGAATGTTTTGGTATAAGGACTTCTACGAGGGTCATTCAATAAATAAGGTGAATTTTTCGGTATAACGACTTCTACGAGGGTCATTCAATAAATAAGGTGAATGTTTTGGTATAAGGACTTCTACGAGGGTCATTCAATAAATAAGGTTCAATGTTTTGGTATAAGGACTTCTACGAGGGTCATTCAATAAATAAGGTGAATTTTTCCGTATAAAAACTTATAAATAAGTGAATTTTTCGGTATAAGGAGGGTCATTCAATAAATAAGGTGAATGTTTTGGTATAACGACTTCTACGAGGGTCATTCAATAAATAAGGTGAATTTTTCGGTATAAGGACTTCTACGAGGGTCATTCAATAAATAAGGTGAATTTTTCGGTATAAGGACTTCTACGAGGGTCATTCAATAAATAAGGTGAATTTTTCGGTATAAGGACTTCCACGGGCTTCATTCAATAAATAAGATGAATTTTTCGGTATAAGGACTTCTACGAGGGTCATTTAATAAATAAGGTGAATTTTTCGGTAAAAGGACTTCTACGAGGGTCATTCAATAAATAAGGTGAATGTTTTGGTATAAGTACTTCTACGAGGGTCATTCAATAAATAAGGTGAATTTTTCGGTATAAGGACTTCTACGAGGGTCATTCAATAAATAAGGTGAATGTTTTTGTATAAGGACTTCTACGAGGGTCATTCAATAAATAAGGTGAACTTTTCGGTATAAGGACTTCTACGAGGCTCATTCAATAAATAAGGTGAATGTTTTGGTATAAGGACTTCTCTGAGGATCATTCGATAAATAATGTGAATTTTTCGGTATAAAGACTTCTACGAGGGTCATTCAATAAATAAGGTGAATGTTTTGGTATAAGGACTTCTACGAGTGTCATTCAATAAATAAGGTGAATTTTTCGGTATAAGGACTTCTCCGAGGGTCATTCAATAAATAAGGTGAATATTTTGGTATAACGACTTCTACGAGGGTCATTCAATAAATAAGGTGAATTTTTCGGTATAAGGACTTCTACGAGGGTCATTCAATAAAGAAGGTGAATTTTTCGGTAGAAGGACTTCTACGAGGGTCATTCAATAAATTAGGTGAATGTTTTGGTATAAGGTCTTCTCCGAGGGTCATTCAATAAATAAGGTGAATTTTTCGGTATAAGGACTTCTACGAGGGTCATTCAATAAATAAGGTGAATTTTTCGGTATAAGGACTTCTCCGAGGGTCATTCAATAAATAAGGTGAATTTTTCGGTATGAAAACTTCTACGGGAGTCATTCAATAAATAAGGTGAATTTTTCGGTATAAGGACTTCTACGAGGGTCATTCAATAAATAAGGTGAATTTTTTCGTATAAGGACTTCCACGGGCGTCATTCAATAAATAATGTGAATTTTTCGGTATAACGACTTCTACGAGGGTCATTCAATAAATAAGGTGAATGTTTTGGTATAAGGTCTTCTCCGAGGGTCATTCAATAAATAAGGTGAATTTTTCGGTATAAGGACTTCTACGAGGGTCATTCAATAAATAAGGTGAATTTTTCGGTATAAGGACTTCTCCGAGGGTCATTCAATAAATAAGGTGAATTTTTCGGTATGAAAACTTCTACGGGAGTCATTCAATAAATAAGGTGAATTTTTCGGTATAAGGACTTCTACGAGGGTCATTCAATAAATAAGGTGAATTTTTTCGTATAAGGACTTCCACGGGCGTCATTCAATAAATAATGTGAATTTTTCGGTATAACGACTTCTACGAGGGTCATTCAATAAATAAGGTGAATGTTTTGGTATAAGGACTTCTACGAGGGTCATTCAATAAATAAGGTGAATGTTTTGGTATAAGGACTTCTACGAGGGTCATTCAATAAATAAGGTGAATCTTTCGGTATAAGGACTTCTACGAGGGTCATTCAATAAATAAGGTGAATATTTTGGTATAAGGGCTTCTACGAGGGTCATTTAATAAATAAGGTGAATTTTTCCGTATAAGGACTTCCACGGGCTTCATTCAATAAATAAGATGAATTTTTCGGTATAAGGACTTCTACGAGGGTCATTCAATAAATAAGGTGAATTTTTCGGTATAAGGACTTCCACGGGCTTCATTCAATAAATAAGATGAATTTTTCGGTATCAGGACTTCTACGAGGGTCATTCAATAAATAAGGTGAATTTTTCGGTATAAGGACTTCTACGAGGGTCATTCAAAAAATAAGGTGAATTTTTCGGTATAAGGACTTCTACGAGAGTCGTTCAATAAATAAGGTGAATTTTTCGGTATAAGGACTTCTACGAGGGTCATTCAATAAATAAGGTGAATGTTTTGGTATAACGACTTCTACGAGGGTCATTCAATAAATAAGGTGAATTTTTCGGTATAAGGACTTCTACGAGGGTCATTCAATAAATAAGGTGAATGTTTTGGTATAAGTACTTCTACGAGGGTCATTCAATAAATAAGGTGAATTTTTCGGTATAAGGACTTCTACGAGGGTCATTCAATAAATAAGGTGAATGTTTTTGTATAAGGACTTCTACGAGGGTCATTCAATAAATAAGGTGAACTTTTCGGTATAAGGACTTCTACGAGGCTCATTCAATAAATAAGGTGAATGTTTTGGTATAAGGACTTCTCTGAGGATCATTCGATAAATAATGTGAATTTTTCGGTATAAAGACTTCTACGAGGGTCATTCAATAAATAAGGTGAATGTTTTGGTATAAGGACTTCTACGAGTGTCATTCAATAAATAAGGTGAATTTTTCGGTATAAGGACTTCTACGAGGGTCATTCAATAAATAAGGTGAATGTTTTGGTATAACGGACTTCTACGAGGGTCATTCAATAAATAAGGTAATTTTTCGGTAAGGAATTTTTCTACGGAGGGTCATTCAATAAAGAAGGTGAATTTTTCGGTTGAAGGACTTCACGAGGGTCATTCAATAAATAAGGTGAATGTTTTGGTATAAGGTCTTCTCCGAGGGTCATTCAATAAATAAGGTGAATTTTTCGGTATAAGGACTTCTACGAGGGTCATTCAATAAATAAGGTGAATTTTTCGGTATAAGGACTTCTACGAGGGTCATTCAATAAAGAAGGTGAATTTTTCGGTAGAAGGACTTCTACGAGGATCATTCAATAAATAAGGTGAATTTTTCGGTATAAGGTCTTCTCCGAGGGTCATTCAATAAATAAGGTGAATTTTTCGGTATAAGGACTTCTACGAGGGTCATTCAATAAATAAGGTGAATTTTTCGGTATAAGGACTTCTCCGAGGGTCATTCAATAAATAAGGTGAATTTTTCGGTATGAAAACTTCTACGGGAGTCATTCAATAAATAAGGTGAATTTTTCGGTATAAGGACTTCTCCGAGGGTCATTCAATAAATAAGGTGAATTTTTCGGTATGAAAACTTCTACGGGAGTCATTCAATAAATAAGGTGAATTTTTCGGTATAACGACTTCTACGAGGGTCATTCAATAAATAAGGTGAATGTTTTGGTATAAGGACTTCTACGAGGGTCATTCAATAAATAAGGTGAATGTTTTGGTATAAGGACTTCTACGAGGGTCATTCAATAAATAAGGTGAATCTTTCGGTATAAGGACTTCTACGAGGGTCATTCAATAAATAAGGTGAATATTTTGGTATAAGGGCTTCTACGAGGGTCATTTAATAAATAAGGTGAATTTTTCCGTATAAGGACTTCCACGGGCTTCATTCAATAAATAAGATGAATTTTTCGGTATAAGGACCTCTACGAGGGTCATTCAATAAATAAGGTGAATTTTTCGGTATAAGGACTTCCACGGGCTTCATTCAATAAATAAGATGAATTTTTCGGTATCAGGACTTCTACGAGGGTCATTCAATAAATAAGGTGAATTTTTCGGTATAAGGACTTCTACGAGGGTCATTCAAAAAATAAGGTGAATTTTTCGGTATAAGGACTTCTACGAGAGTCGTTCAATAAATAAGGTGAATTTTTCGGTATAAGGACTTCTACGAGGGTCATTCAATAAATAAGGTGAATGTTTTGGTATAACGACTTCTACGAGGGTCATTCAATAAATAAGGTGAATTTTTCGGTATAAGGACTTCTACGAGGGTCATTCAATAAATAAGGTGAATTTTTCGGTATAAGGACATCTACGAGGGTCATTCAATAAATAAGGTGAATTTTTCGGTATAAGGACTTCCACGGGCTTCATTCAATAAATAAGATGAATTTTTCGGTATAAGGACTTCTACGAGGGTCATTTAATAAATAAGGTGAATTTTTCGGTATAAGGACTTCTACGAGGGTCATTCAATAAATAAGGTGAATGTTTTGGTATAAGGACTTCTACGAGTGTCATTCAATAAATAAGGTGAATTTTTCGGTATAAGGACTTCTACGAGGGTCATTCAATAAATAAGGTGAATGTTTTGGTATAACGACTTCTACGAGGGTCATTCAATAAATAAGGTGAATTTTTCGGTATAAGGACTTCTACGAGGGTCATTCAATAAATAAGGTGAATTTTTCGGTATAAGGACTTCTACGAGGGTCATTCAATAAATAAGGTGAATTTTTCGGTATAAGGACTTCTACGAGGGTCATTCAATAAATAAGGTGAATTTTTCGGTATAAGGACTTCTACGAGGGTCATTCAATAAATAAGGTGAATGTTTTTGTATAAGGACTTCTACGAGGGTCATTCAATAAATAAGGTGAACTTTTCGGTATAAGGACTTCTACGAGGCTCATTCAATAAATAAGGTGAATGTTTTGGTATAAGGACTTCTCTGAGGATCATTCGATAAATAATGTGAATTTTTCGGTATAAAGACTTCTACGAGGTCATTCAATAAATAAGGTGAATGTTTTGGTATAAGGACTTCTACGAGTGTCATTCAATAAATAAGGTGAATTTTTCGGTATAAGGACTTCTACGAGGGTCATTCAATAAATAAGGTGAATGTTTTGGTATAACGACTTCTACGAGGGTCATTCAATAAATAAGGTGAATTTTTCGGTATAAGGACTTCTACGAGGGTCATTCAATAAAGAAGGTGAATTTTTCGGTAGAAGGACTTCTACGAGGGTCATTCAATAAATAAGGTGAATGTTTTGGTATAAGGTCTTCTCCGAGGGTCATTCAATAAATAAGGTGAATTTTTCGGTATAAGGACTTCTACGAGGGTCATTCAATAAATAAGGTGAATTTTTCGGTATAAGGACTTCTACGAGGGTCATTCAATAAAGAAGGTGAATTTTTCGGTAGAAGGACTTCTACGAGGATCATTCAATAAATAAGGTGAATTTTTCGGTATAAGGTCTTCTCCGAGGGTCATTCAATAAATAAGGTGAATTTTTCGGTATAAGGACTTCTACGAGGGTCATTCAATAAATAAGGTGAATTTTTCGGTATAAGGACTTCTCCGAGGGTCATTCAATAAATAAGGTGAATTTTTCGGTATGAAAACTTCTACGGGAGTCATTCAATAAATAAGGTGAATTTTTCGGTATAAGGACTTCTCCGAGGGTCATTCAATAAATAAGGTGAATTTTTCGGTATGAAAACTTCTACGAGGGTCATTCAATAAATAAGGTGAATTTTTCGGTATAAGGACTTCTACGAGGGTCATTCAATAAATAAGGTGAATTTTTCGGTATAAGGACTTCTACGAGGGTCATTCAATAAATAAGGTGAATTTTTCGGTATAAGGACTTCTACGAGGGTCATTCAATAAATAAGGTGAATTTTTCGGTATAAGGGCTTCTACAAGGGTCATTCAATAAATAAGGTGAATTTTTCGGTATCAGGACTTCTACGAGGTTCATTCAATAAATTAGGTGAATTCTTCGGTATAAAGACTTCTACGAGGGTAATTCAATAAATAAGGTGAAATTTTCGGTATAAGGACTTCTACGAGGGTCATTCAATAAATAAGGTGAATGTTTTGGTATAAGGACTTCTACGAGGGTCATTCAATAAATAAGGTGAATGTTTTGGTATAAGGACTTCTATGAGGGTCATTCAATAAATAAGGTGAATGTTTTGGTATAAGGACTTCTACGAGGGTCATTCAATAAATAAGGTGAATGTTTTGGTATAAGGACTTCTACGAGGGTAATTCAATAAATAAGGTGAATTTTTCGGTATAAGGACTTCTACGAGAGTCATTCAATAAATAAGGTGAATTTTTCGGTATAAGGACTTCTACAAGGGTCATTCAATAAATAAGGTGAATTTTTCGGTATAAGGACTTCTACGAGGGTCATTCAATAAATTTGGTGAATATTTTGGTATAAGGACTTCTACGAGTGTCATTCAATAAATAAGGTGAATTTTTCGGTATAAGGACTTCTACGAGGGTCATTCAATAAATAAGGTGAATGTTTTGGTATAAGGACTTCTACGAGGTTCATTCAATAAATAAGGTGAATTTTTCGGTATAACGACTTCTACGAGGGTAATTCAATAAATAAGGTGAATGTTTTGGTATAAGGACTTCTAATACAGATAGAAGCTTACTTTTTTTATTTTTCAACATAGTCTCCCAGCAGTGTCACAGATTTTCCAATCAGTGCACAAGCTTCTGTATTCTCTCAGCGTAAAAATCGTTGGACTTATGTCTCAGCCAATCGTTCACCGCACTTTTGACTTCATCCTCACTTTCAAACTTCGTGCCTTTCGTGAACGCTTTCAAAGGACCAAACAGGTGAAAGTCTGAAGGGGCAAGGTCTTGTCTGTAAGGGGGGATAAGGGAGCAGTGCCATAAATAAAACTCAATTTTGATTTTGGAGGTGTTTTTTACTAAAACACACACGCGCACACACACACACACACACACACACACACACATACACACACACCCACACACCCACACACAGTCACACATATATATATATATATATATATATATATATATATATATATATATATATTCAGAAATTATAAAATTGCATTGATATTATAAAATGTTATAATATCACTGCAAAAGTAGCTATTTTGTTTCGACGCTTCATGTTTTTTGTCAAGTGATATGGTTTATTTTAAATTGAAAGATTTTAAAAGGTTAAATACAAACAAAACCACTTTAACAGCTACCTTTGAATAAATATTTTTAGCTCTACTTTGTATTTACGAACTGCGTGTGCTATTTTTGGTAACTGTTATCGTTGCTTAGAAATGTTTTATGTCAACACAAGATAAAATCGTCGCTGATGGTGGATGTTTTTTATGTTAATGTCTCTGTAAGCTCTCTGAAGATGGCTCATGTGAGCCGCAAGCTTAGAACCAACTTAATAAAAAATTATACGAATGTTGGAGAATTTTTGTCTTTATTTTCACCTGAAATTAAAATCAAAATACGACGTTTAGAATGGCTGATGATTAAACATAATAGACATTCATCGTCACTTATATTTAACAGTGTCTGTTTAGAATATATATATTCAGAAATTAGAACATGGATGTGTTAAAATATCACTACAAAAGTCGATATTTTGTTTCGACACTTCTTTTGTCTTGTCAATAATGTGATTTATTTTAAATTGAATGGTTTTAAAAAGGTTAAAAACAAGCAAAACCCTTTTAATCAGGGAGGCATTATTGTATGTACAATGTGGACCAATCAGACTAAAGCAACTTCTAATTTGGAGAATATGTGGGCAGACTTCAAAATAATCTTGGGGGCATTGGTATTAATATTTGATTAAATTGAGATCAGCATTATTACTTAACTATTACTTAACTATTACTTAACTATTACTTAACTATTAATTAACTATCATATCTATTCTATTATTGTTGCGAAATTTTAAAAAAAATTAAGTTTAACAATTTATTAGATTTAGAAAGTTATTCATATATTAAACGCGGAAGAGAAAGAACGCATACATAAATAAACCTAGAAACATCCACACATAAAAAATAGACTAGTATATTCACAAATGCTGGCAACCATACACATATACAGATTAATATACCCACGCATATATACATCCACAAATTACAAAATTTAGCTTTTATCGACTTGTCAATTTGTCTGTTAAATTTTAAAGTTCTATTTGTACACAGACTAAATTGCTACATATTGGATACAGTCAAGGCGAATTCATAACGTGACCAGCCTTGAATGAATGAGATCGGGACAGACATAATCATATTACAATGCATGAAAATATAAACAGAATTAGATATATATTTACGCAAATACACAAGCTAAAATTAAATACCTATGCATGTGCCAAACGTCACACATATACATACATATGCTAAGCCCCATATCGTTCATATGAAGTTATGCCTGTATGAACCCCAGCTGTCTAGCTCGCTTGCGCGTGTATCTCTGCGCACGTCAATGGTTGTACAAGTGTTAATTTATGTCTGGGTTAAAAAGCAATCGGAATCTAACCAACTGATGAGCTGTGATACATAGTCATGACTATAGTCATCCGCAGACAGATCTGTTTCACTGTATCACAGCTCATCAGTACGGTTAAACTCCGATTGCTTTTAACCCAGAATTGAAACCCGACCGAATTGGCGTCAGTCGGCGATTCTACTTCTGGGCTATGGGCGATATTGTTCAGGTAAGAAAAGTTTTGTCTATTTATTTTATGTAAATGTTTTCATATTAACTATGGGAAACCATTGGAATAAACTAATGGATTCTGTTATTAATTATAAGCATTTAAGGATATTTGTGTAGATTTCATATTTCGTGTTTTCACTCTCAAGTGGTCATGTGTGACGTCATGAGATGTACTGCGATATTCGATTCCAGCGTCTTGTATGCATGAGTTTGTTGTTGTTTGGAAATCTTCCGTGTCAACAAAAACAGTTTGTCATTATTGTTATAATTGTCCGTGAATTGTTATACTATAATGTAATTTGAAATCTTTAAAAATGGCTTATGTAAGCTGAAAGCTTGGATTGGATTATAAAATAAATTATATATATATATATATATATATATATATATATATATATATATATATATATAGATATATGTATCAATATATATATATATATATAGATAGATAGATATTCCAAGAAATTTTTATCTAAAACAAACAGACTTTCTCTACGGACGTGCAGCATGTTGTGAACAAACACACCACGTGATGTAAACAAAAAATATTCGGACGCTATCGTGAAATACGTTTCTAATTCAAATTTAAAAATCACTCGTTTCTGATGAAGGACCGAGGGCGGTCTGAAATATAAAATACAATAATAAAAATAAACAAATACTGTCCAAAAAAAGTACATTTTTAAATTCAAAACTTTTTATTAATATTCTTTCCTATACATATTAAGACACTATACGTGCATCATCACTATGTTATGTATATATATATATATATATATATATATATACATATATATATATATATATACAGAGGTGGAGATTAATAAAAATATGCGTTGCTTGAAGATTACGTTTAAGAATGAAACAGACTGTCGCCGCTGTATATTGGTATCAGTGTCTATTTTTATATTTATATAGACTCTATCCCTGATATTGAATATTTTACGCATACATCCCAACAGACCTCGAGTGTAATGACCATATTGAATCCATAGCTAAATCCGCTGCTAAGAAGCTCGGTTCTCTGTGTAGGGCCAGGAAGTTTTCCCGACTGAAACCATCCTGCACATCTACCATCCGCCCGTGCATTGAATGCTGCTGCCATATTTGGTCGAGTGTCCCTGTTACCCACCTGACAAAATCTAGCGGAGAATCTGTAATGTGATCGATCCCGACTTGGCAGCTCAGATACAGTCACTTTCTAACCTGCGGAATATAGCTTCCTTGTGTCTCTTTTATATATACTTTCACGGCTTCTGCTTCGATGAACTTAACTCTCTGGTGCCCACCCTATGTATGAATTTACTCAAGCCACAAGATTAACAACTAGGTCCCACTCTTTTACTGTGAAACCAATAAAATGTAAACACAAATTCTACTCCATCAGCATTTTTTCTGGCACTTACCACCTGTCGAATTCCCTCCCATTTGCTTCCCCGGCAGCTACAATCTCTAAGAATTTAAATGTACAGTCAATAGTCATCTCCTATTTCACTGACTAGCATCATCTCTCTCATGTTCCTTTCTTCGTCCACTCTACTCTCATCAGTATTCTTATCCTTCTCTTACCCACTTCCTGACACTCCTTATAAGCTGTCACTCTTTCTCATAACTTTCCTCCTATGTAACCCCCTGCGCACCAGTGGCGGTAAAATACCTTGCTTGGGGCGATATGATTATAAAAAAAAATTCTATACTATTATAATGTGGATATAAAGTGGGCGATCAATTCTCTCTTACAAGCAATATATAAACTGATCCCTCACTTGATGGCCAGTTATCCTTCTCTTACCCACTCTCTGACACCCCCTATAACCAGTCACTCTTTCTCATAAATGTCCTCCTATGTAGCCCCCTGCGCACCAGTGGCAGTAAACTGTCTTGCTTGGTGCGATATGATTATAAAAAAAATAGTATAATCATTTATCTCAATTCAAGTTCGGACTAAACACGGAGGCGTGCATCAATTGCATTGAGAAGGAAATGCCGCCCTGGCTCAAGAGGGTGGGCGCTGAGAGGACCTAAATCTGGTAGCTGGTCTTTGCATCATGTCACACAAGCAGAAGAACCCTGTCAGGGCTGTCAGACAATTTCTGCGATTACATCACCCCTTACATCTGGTCACCTAACTCCCCAGAAAGCAACCCCCTTTATTATTATGTATGGGGCGCAGTTGAACGACAGACCAACGGAAGTCCTTGTCACACTGTTGGGACGTACACTACCGGCCATAATTATTAGGCCACCCCAGTGTATTTAAAAGAGATGATTATTTCATACTATTTTTAGTATTTATTGCCAATTGGATAATTCTAAATGAAAATAGAATGGTTCTTTTTTTATTATTACTTTGCAAAATTTTACAAGGTAAGTAGCGACAATTTAACCATCGCACCTTGTAGATTTGTCTCTCTCTCTCTCTATATATATATATACACTACCGGCCATAATTATTAGGCCACCCCAGTGTATTTAAAAGAGATGATTTATTTCATACTATTTTTAGTATTTATTGCCAAGTGGATAATTCTAAATGAAAATAGAATGGTTCCTTTTTTATTATTACTTTGCAAAATTTTACAAGGCAAGTAGCGACAATTTAACCATCGCACCTTGTAGATTTGCTCTCTCTCTCTCTCTCTATATATATATACACTACCGGCCATAATTATTAGGCCACCCCAGTGTATTTAAAAGAGATGATGTATTTCATACTATTTTTACTATTTATTGCCAAGTGGATAATTCTAAATGAAAATAGAATGGTTCTTTTTTTTATTATTACTTTGCAAAATTTTACAAGGTAGCCAGGAAGCCTTTGCTTCGGCCTGCCAATAATAAGAAGAGACTAGCATGGGGAAGAGAGCACAAAAACTGGGCCCCAGAACAGTTCATTTGATGCACATGTTATTGTGCAGTATTAACAAAAGAACCATTCTATTTTCATTTAGAATTATCCACTTGGCAATAAATACTAAAAATAGTATGAAATAAATCATCTCTTTTAAATACACTGGGGTGGCCTAATAATTATGGCCGGTAGTATATATATATATATATATATATATATATATATATATATATATAGAGAGAGAGAGAGAGAGAGAGAGAGAGAGCAAATCTACAAGGTGCGATTGTTAAATTGTCGCTACTTTCCTTGTAAAATTTTGCAAAGTATTAATAACAAAAGAACCATTCTATTTTCATTTAGAATTATCCACTTGGCAATAAATACTAAAAATAGTATGAAATACATCATTTCTTTTAAGAAATTGGGGCTGCCTGATAATTATGGCCGGTAGTGTAGCTCGAAGACGTGACATGCGGTTCACAATATATAAAGGACTAATATCGAGTAGTGAGAGGGGAGTCGGCAGCTGACGGCTAGCACGGTCGTTGGCTACTCAGCTCACTAGTTGTTGCCACCCTACACGGACGTGTACTGCTGTATCTACCGAGAATAAACGTATTACTTATTTATATCTGTGTATTGTCATTCCTACACGATACAACACACACCGAAGATTAACTGAAGGAAAGAATTAAGGCAGTATTCACCAACTTAAAAAAAGGATACCACCCAGAAGAAAAGCAGGAGATCCCGAAGACGTCTAAAGACCGTGGGTGAAACCAATGGCGATTTTATTGAATAAATTTAACCTTCAGTATTCTTTTTCTATGTGTCATGTCTTTTTTAGGACGTAGGCGATCATGGCCTTCCACGTCTCCCTATCCCTGATGGCTCTTAGCACGCTTTCTCCTGTAACGTCACTCAGCCCCCATTCTGTCATCCACCTGCTCAGACCTTTCAAATATGTTATTCGCTGCTTTCCCCTGTCTCTCTTTCCCTCTATCTGACCTGTGTGTATCAGATTCTTCAAGCCTTCCTTCCTCACCACATGTCCCAAGAACTTCAGCTGTCTCTTCCTGTTGCTCAGTATTAATTTCATTTTCGTTTTTATTCTTTCTAAAACTTCCTCATTGCTCACATGATAGCCACAGCAACCTTTTGTAAAACCACATTTCAGCTGCTTCAAGTTTTTCTTCATCTTCGATGATATTGTCCAGCATTCGCTGCCATATTGAAAAACAGACATTACATAGAAATCCAGTACTCTTTTCTTTGTTTCAAGCAAAATTTCCTGTCTCTTAATACCCTGCTAAGTTTCCGGAGTGCGTCCTTGGCAATTCGCCTTCGGATCTCACTGTCACACTTTCCGTCTTCCATTAGGACACTTCCCAAGTACTTTTAACGTTTGAACTTGCTTCATTTTAGTATCCCCAACCTGTAATTGGCATTCTGTGCTCCTTTGTTTGCTGATGAACACACAGTCGGTTTTCTTGTAGTTTATTTATAGTCTTTTCTTTCGACTTCATCTACATTTTTAGGAAGTCTTGTATTTTTTTCCGTGTCTACTATTAGCGCTATACCAAATGCGTATCTCATGTTTTTCAGATTAAGACCGACAATGGCGAATCCTGGCATAACTTTAAGCGACCTCAGTATAGTCTTGCTGTACAATTTAAATAGATCTGGTAAAATCATCCTTGTCTTACGCCCCTTCTATCTTTGTATATCTACTGAGATAGATTTTTAGTATTACCTTGATTAAAACGACACCAAGGCCGTTAGATAAGATGTAGAGAGTGGTCAAAGGCAACATGACGCGACCATCTGACCTGACATAATAGCCCAGTATAGCCAGAGATAGAAAGTAATGGAGGTTAACCAGGGTGAGGTGGTATCCATCAGGAGTGAGCAATCCCTAGATTTGGATTGGAATTAGTAGTTCCTTTAACTGACATTCTATGAGGTTCAGTCAGTCAGCTAAATGCCATAAGTGATACACGCTTGAGCTATCATCTCTCGAAAGAGACATGACTAACTTGGCAAAAAATTATCCAGCAGTAAGTTGCCATTACTTTCTGCGGGAGATTAGTTGCCAGCCAGGTCTATAGAACCCAATCTGTTCTGTTATTTAACCCATAACTGGAGAGAAGGGACAGATTAATACCTTTCCCAACGGTATTTGCGTGTAAGTGAATGCAAGAAATTCAACTGGAATTCGAACTCGGCTCCCCGATTTCTCGTTCCGAGCCGATCTACTGCACCACAACGCACATCGGGGTTAAGATTACTCTTCCTATTTGGGAAGAAGAAAACAGAAACTACGCTTTTATCTAAGTCAATGGCCAATGAATGAATACAAGCGTAACTGCTGTTGCACTCCCAGTTCGGTCAATAAATACTGACAGATTCCGCATCAGGAATCGGTTAATATTATTAATAAAAACGAAGAAAACAAAGACTAGGCTTTAATCCCATCCCAATGGCCAATGAATAAATACAAGCATAACTCGTGTAGCACTGGTTGTTTGCTTAGTAAATCACGAGAGAATCCTCATCAGTATGCAGATTAGATTACTATTCTTATTAAAGCCGATTAAAACAGACACTACACTTTGATCCAATCCAATATCCAATTAATAAGTACAAGCTTAATTCGTGCCGCATTGGCTGCTCGCTCAATAAATACTGAAAGATTCCTGATGAGGAAGCGGTTAAGATTACTATTCCCATTGAAAACCAGTAAAACAGATACTACACTTTTGTCTAAGCCCATTGGCTAATGAATGAATATAAACATAACACAAATAGCACTGGCTGATTGCTCAATAAGCATCAAAAGGCTACTCATCAGGAAGCGGTTAAGATTACTTTTTCTATTAGAGCCGAGATAAACAGAGTCCACACTTTGAACATAGCACAATGATTGATTGAATAAAAGCACTGGTTGTTATGTACACAGATGGTGACGTATATAAATGATACCGAAATATTCCAGATCAGAAAACTGTTAACTCTACAATTCCCATTGAAGATGAAAAATCACTGACTACGCTTTGCTCACAGCCCAATGACTAGTGAATGAATAAATGCTTATCAGGTGTAGCACGCCTCACAGATAAAGAAGAGACTTGAAGCAACAGAAACAAAGAAAAGACTACTGAACTGTTACGTAATATCAGTCCTCCTATATGGCAGTGAATACTGGACAATCTCCTCACAGATGAAGAAGAGACTTGAAGCAACAGAAACAAGCAAAAGACTACTGAACTGATACGTAATATCAGTCCTCCTATATGGCAGTGAATACTGGACAGTCTCCTCACAGATGAAGAAGAGACTTGAAGTAACAGAAACAAGCAAAAGACTACTGAACTGTTACGTAATATCAGTCCTCCTATATGGCAGTGAATACTGGACAATCTCCTCGCAGATGAAGAAGAGACTTGAAGCAACAGAAACAAAGAAAAGACTACTGAACTGTTACGTAATATCAGTCCTCCTATATGGCAGTGAATACTGGACAATCTCCTCGCAGATGAAGAAGAGACTTGAAGCAACAGAAACAAGCAAAAGACTACTGAACTGTTACGTAATATCAGTCCTCCTATATGGCAGTGAATGCTGGACAATCTCCTCGCAGATGAAGAAGAGACTTGAAGCAACAGAAACAAGCAAAAGACTACTGAACTGTTACGTAATATCAGTCCTCCTATATGGCAGTGAATGCTGGACAATCTCCTCACAGATGAAGAAGAGACTTGAAGCAACAGAAACAAAGAAAAGACTACTGAACTGTTACGTAATATCAGTCCTCCTATATGGCAGTGAATACTGGACAATCTCCTCACAGATGAAGAAGAGACTTGAAGCAACAGAAAC
The DNA here is from genome assembly GCA_037127315.1 of Ascarosepion bandense. Lineage (NCBI taxonomy): Eukaryota > Metazoa > Mollusca > Cephalopoda > Sepiida > Sepiidae > Ascarosepion > Ascarosepion bandense. Next base: position 1,664,253 of record JBBBDQ010001034.1, on the reverse strand, counting down.
AAGCAAAAGACTACTGAACTGATACGTAATATCAGTCCTCCTATATGGCAGTGAATACTGGACAATCTCCTCACAGATGAAGAAGAGACTTGAAGTAACAGAAACAAGCAAAAGACTACTGAACTGTTACGTAATATCAGTCCTCCTATATGGCAGTGAATACTGGACAATCTCCTCGCAGATGAAGAAGAGACTTGAAGCAACAGAAACAAGCAAAAGACTACTGAACTGTTACGTAATATCAGTCCTCCTATATGGCAGTGAATGCTGGACAATCTCCTCGCAGATGAAGAAGAGACTTGAAGCAACAGAAACAAAGAAAAGACTACTGAACTGTTACGTAATATCAGTCCTCCTATATGGCAGTGAATACTGGACAATCTCCTCGCAGATGAAGAAGAGACTTGAAGCAACAGAAACAAGCAAAAGACTACTGAACTGTTACGTAATACCAGTCCGCCTATATGGCAGTGAATGCTGGACAATCTCCTCACAGATGAAGAAGAGACTTGAAGCAACAGAAACAAAGAAAAGACTACTGAACTGTTACGTAATATCAGTCCTCCTATATGGCAGTGAATACTGGACAATCTCCTCACAGATGAAGAAGAGACTTGAAGCAACAGAAACAAGCAAAAGACTACTGAACTGATACGTAATATCAGTCCTCCTATATGGCAGTGAATACTGGACAATCTCCTCACAGATGAAGAAGAGACTTGAAGTAACAGAAACAAGCAAAAGACTACTGAACTGTTACGTAATATCAGTCCTCCTATATGGCAGTGAATACTGGACAATCTCCTCGCAGATGAAGAAGAGACTTGAAGCAACAGAAACAAGCAAAAGACTACTGAACTGTTACGTAATATCAGTCCTCCTATATGGCAGTGAATGCTGGACAATCTCCTCGCAGATGAAGAAGAGACTTGAAGCAACAGAAACAAAGAAAAGACTACTGAACTGTTACGTAATATCAGTCCTCCTATATGGCAGTGAATACTGGACAATCTCCTCGCAGATGAAGAAGAGACTTGAAGCAACAGAAACAAGCAAAAGACTACTGAACTGTTACGTAATATCAGTCCTCCTATATGGCAGTGAATGCTGGACAATCTCCTCGCAGATGAAGAAGAGACTTGAAGCAACAGAAACAAGCAAAAGACTACTGAACTGTTACGTAATATCAGTCCTCCTATATGGCAGTGAATGCTTGACAATCTCTTCACAGATGAAGAAGAGACTTGAAGCAACAGAAACAAGCAAAAGACTACTGAACTGTTACGTAATATCAGTCCTCCTATATGGCAGTGAATACTGGACAATCTCCTCACACATGAAGAAGAGACTTGAAGTAACAGAAACAAGCAAAAGACTACTGAACTGTTACGTAATATCAGTCCTCCTATATGGCAGTGAATACTGGACAATCTCCTCGCAGATGAAGAAGAGACTTGAAGTAACAGAAACAAGCAAAAGACTACTGAACTGTTACGTAATATCAGTCCTCCTATATGGCAGTGAATGCTGGACAATCTCCCCACAGACGAAGAAGAGACTTGAAGCAAAAGTAATGCTGTTCTTCAGAATTATAACCCAATATGCAAGCAATAATCAAGTGTTACAGAAAAGGGAAATAACAAGAAAACTATTACTTAACATCAGGAAGAAACAAATGAAATTTCCTCTGAGGAAAGAGGGCTCGGAGAATCTCATACTGGAAGCTGTTATTATTACGATTCTCATTGTAGATGAGGAAAACATACTACGCATTGATCACAGGCTGTGAATTAATAAATGCTTTTCTGGTGTGGAACTGGCTGAATGGTCAATAATTTCGGAAAGATTCCTCATGAAGATGTGGTTAAGTTTAATATTCTCATTGGAGACGAGGAAAACTAATCCTATGCTTTGATCCCAGACTAATAGCCAGTGATTTAATAAAATTACGACTCGTGTAGCACTAGCTACTTGGTCAATAAATACCGAAAGATTTCTCATATGGAAGCGGTTAATTTTAATATTCTCATTGGAGACGAGCAAATTGGATACTACGCTTCATCCCAACCCAAAGGCTAATGAATTAATAAAAACTTAATGCGTGTTGCACTTCCTACTTAATGATAACGTAAATAATGCAGCACTGGCTGTTCGTTCAATATATGCCCCAAAATTCCTTATCAGGAAACAGTTAAAATTACTCTTCCTGTTGGCGACAAGGAAAATAGAAACGTTTCTTTGATCTCAGCTAAATGACCAATGGATAAATAAAAGCGTAACTCGTGTAGCACCGACTATTCGGTCAATAAATACCAAAATCTTCCTTATCAGGTAGCGATTAAAATTATTATCCGATTGAATACGAGGAAAACAGTTACTACGCTTTGATCCCAACACAATGGCCTGTGAATAAATAAAATTATAATTCGTCTAACACAGGGTGTTCCGTCAAAAATGTCGAAATGTTTCTTCTTTAAGACTAGTTTTTATTACTATTCACATTAGAGCTGTGAAAATCAGATACTACGCTTTGATCATGTCCAATGAAGGCGGAAAATTGTAACTGGCATAGGACTGGCTGCTCGGGTTGATCCCAGCCCACGGCTGCAGAATGCATAAGACCTTAATTTATGCAGTTTGGCTGTTCGATCAATACATGACAAGTGTTGCCATGCACCAGTTAATATTACCATTGCGATTACTATGATTTGACCTCAGCTCATTGGCCAATGAATGCAGAAAATCGTAAATCGTGTTACACAGGCTGCTCGGTCATTAAATTCCGAAAACCTTCTTATCTGGAAACGGTTGTTATTAATCCAATCAGAGATTAGAAAAACAGACACTACGCTTTGATCCCAGCCATTAAATAAAATTGTAATTCCTGTATCACTGGATTCTCGGTCAATGACTTTCCTAATAAGGCATTGGCTCATATTACCATTGCTATTTTCGTCACTCCTTCTTTTGACGGCCGTCTAGCAATCCATACATAGTGTGTTTGAAAGGACTGACGAAAGCCACATAATATGTTAAAAACAACATTTATTTCACATATAAATGCAGATTTTATGAAAACTGCAACAAATTAAAAACAAACATAAAATAAAATACAAAAAAAAACATTGCATTTTGAAAGCACAAAAAATAATTTAAGAGAATAAAACTTTTAGAGAAGTTTTATACTTAATAAACGATAAATAAAGGTTTTTATACACAGGCAAATCAGCAAGAGTTTTGGGTTTTAACATTTACGATAAAAGGGTAGAAAATATTCTTAGAAAATAAAGGCAAAGCGTTAAAAAATACATTTATAAGGTGACAAAATACTTAGCTTAAAACTCAACTTTAGGGAAAAACCAGGAAAAAAAATCACCTTTTCTGGTCCACTGCTAGCGGCCGTTAACTAAAGTCAGTGTCTAGTAGCAGGGAGAAAAACTAGGGTGTGACCATCCTCATTGCCGTCCGGAGCTGAAAAGGTCGTTTAAGGTATTTGGCCTGAGAACAACGACTGTGTATTCCTGCGCAGGAGGTATAAGGGAGCAGTCAACATTTTAAGCAGTATAGGAAAAGGAAGGGTATTATTTTGTCTGGCGATATTAAGGGGTGACAAAGCCACTGGTAATGAAATACAGGGTTGGCTTTGTCGAGAAACGAACCTGCTGATTTTACAAATGGGATCTGGTCGCAACAAGAATTTAGCCCATTTGGCCTGAGAACAACGACTGTGTATTCCTGCGCAGGAGCTATAAGGGAACAGTCAACATTTTAAACAGTATAGGAAAAGGAAGGGTATTATTTTGTCTGGCGATATTAAGGGGTGACAAAGCCACTGGTAATGAAATACAGGGTTGGCTTTGTCGAGACACGAACCTGCTGATTTTACAAATGGGATCTGGTCGCAAGAAGAATTTAGCCCATTTGGCCTGAGAACAACGACTGTGTATTCCTGCGCAGGAGGTATAAGGGAGCAGTCAACATTTTAAGCAGTATAGGCAAAGGAAGGGTATTATTTTGTCTGGCGATATTAAGGGGTGACAAAGCCACTGGTAATGAAATACAGGGTTGGCTTTGTCGAGACACGAACCTGCTGATTTTACAAATGGGATCTGGTCGCAACAAGAATTTAGCCCAATTTTTTAGGGTAACTTGGCGGCCACCACACTCCTTACTCTTATTCGTTTTTCTTTTTCCTTCTTCGCAAACTTCTTCTTTTTCATTCCTATTTCCTTCTCTGCGTTCTTTGTTGCTTCTTTTTGACCGCTCTTTCCTTCTCTCCGTTTGTCTTTCTTCATCTTCTGAATATTTATTTGCATAAAAATACACAAATTGTGACACAAGGCCGAAAAGTGGGGGGTGGGTAGAGGGTGGTCTTCAGTATCTATCCTATACCTAGCTAAACACTATCACGACCCAATCACTCATTACAATTCGCACATTCACCACAAGAACCCATCCATCACATCTCAATCCTTCACACACCACAATACCACATATTTACAAGGGACACCTAAAAAACGGGGAAATAAACCCATGATAATAAAAATGCATACAATAATATAATATACACTCCACCCTCGTCTATTGAACGGGTGAAGAGGCTCATCCCTTGTTTCCTGTTTAGGATGTGGTTTCCGGCTTTCTCTTTTCCAATCTTTTACTCATTTCCATTCTTTTCCTCTTTTTTTTTTTACAATTGGAGTAGATAGACTAAACTATCGCCCGGTTCACACTCCACCCACGTCTATTGAACGGGTGAAGAGGCTCATCCCTTGTTTCCTGTTTAGGATGTGGTTTCCGGCTTTCTCTTTTCCAATCTTTTCACTCTTACGTAGCCCCCTGTCACATCAGTGGCGTTACCGCCTTGCTCGGGGTGATATGAAAAAAAAAAAAAAGATTTAATGAAAAATGAGATGATGGGAGGAGGATGAACCCCAAAAAGCAAACTATAATACAACATAATTTTAAAAATAAAAATCAACAAGACACGTCCATCCCACAAAAAAGAGTGGATGCTGTATTCCGCCAAACGGCGAAATCAAGAAGCACACTCGCTAGGGGAATGGGGGAGGATAAAATAATGGAATTGGAAAAATTAGAGGTTAACCCAGCCGAAATAAAAGAAGGCCAGAACAAACTGGGGAGGTTGCGAATCTCGACTTGGATCATAACAAAAGAGAGAGCCGAGTACAGGCTAGTAACCCATTCATTCACCTTAACCCTCTAGGGCCATTCGTATCATATTAGTGGGGGATCTGTTTATTACTTCATAACAATATAGAACTGATCCCCCACTTTATGCCCAGTAGAAGCCTTAGCCCTCTAGGGCCATTCGTATCATATTTGATACAGTATGAAAACAAGCCTTGAAAGAAATATTTTCCTGAAAAATTTTTTAAGAGAAATATTTTATAAATTTCAAATGAAAGCACTGACTGCTCAGTCAATGAATACCAAATGTTTCCTTATAGGGAAATACCAAATGTTTCCTTATAGGGAAATACTGTATCAAATATGATACGAATGGCCCTAGAGGGTTAAGTAGTAATTAGTGGGGGATCTGTTTATTACTTCATAACAATATAGAACTGATCCCCCACTTTATGACAAGTAGAAGCCTTAATCATATTCTATTATTAACCCTCTAGGGCCATTCGTATCATATTTGATACAGTATGAAAACAAGCCTTGAAAGAAATATTTTCCTAAAAAAATTTTTAAGTGAAATATTTTATAAATTTCAAATGAAAGCAGTACTGACTGCTCAGTCAATGAATACCAAATGTTTCCTTATAGGGAAATACCAAATGTTTCCTTATAGGGAAATACTGTATCAAATATGATACGAATGGCCCTAGAAGGTTAACTAGGTACACAAGAAAGAACTGCCTTAACCAGGGGAGGGTTCCAAAGGAATCCACCCCGATGCAACTAGCAGATCTAAAAGAGAAAATCATCTTCTGTCATTTCGTCATCTCTTTTTTTACTTCTTTTTTCTTTGTATTACCTCATCGATTCCAGGTTTATACACATCGTTGGAGGTTTTAATGTTGTTATTATTATCACGTCTTTGTGAACTTTGACCCATTTGTGAACTTTGTGAACTTTGACCCATTTCTAGTGTCCTTCAAACCGGATGGTTTTCAGAATGTTATGATGCCAACAAATTCACGCACCAAAGCTCTGAGTGTTCAATCACAGGTCCGGTCCGTATAGACTCAGACTCAGTGAAAAGTAAGTTTGATGTAACTAAGTTTTTTTGTTTGTTTGTTTTTTTTTTTGTTTTTTTTTTCTTGGATTATTTAATTTTCTTTTTTTTCTTTTTAATTCTGGGTCGCGTTTTATTCTACCCAAGAATTATAGCTGCCGGGTGCAAACGATTTCTCTATTCACAGTTTCTGACAGAATCCCGTGAGAAAAACTGACACGCACTCCGTGTGACGTCATCACTGACGTCAGCCAGGGGAGCACGTGACCGACTCAGATTGCTTCTGTGTTTACATACGCGGTTCTTGTTGCGTTTGACGGCTTAGGGACTAAAATCTCCTTGTGATTTGATGCTGTCATCTCAAATTTTTCGATCATGTGACATGTCCGCTCGCAAACACGGACAAACAGCATGTTTTCGAAATGGGTTTTCTTCTGTGAATGTCAGGAACTTTAGAATGAAGAGCCAGGCATTCACATAAAAATTTCGAGGAAAACGTAAGTCACATTTCGCGAACTTGTTTTTGGCATCTTGTTCCTGCAGGGGAAATGCGGCTATACATTACAAAACATAGTTTTAAAAAATTACAAATTAGTGATACAAAAAACCAAATAAGTATAAAAAAAAAAATTTAAATATCGAAAAATTATTTTAACAATAAAAGGAGAAAGTGGCAGCGAAATCCGAAGGCACATTGAAAGATAGCTTCCTAAAGCAAAGTAAAGAAACAGAAAAAAATAATGCATTGAAATATAATATCTGGGAATGCTAAACTGTTACGTAATATCAGTCCTCCTATATGGCAGCGAATGCTGGACAATCTCCTCACAGATGAAGAAGAGACTTGAAGCAAGAGAAACATAGAAAAGAGTACTGAACTGTTACGTAATATCAGTCCTCCTATATGGCAGCGAATGCTGGACAATCTCCTCACAGATGAAGAAGAGACTTGAAGCAAGAGAAACATAGAAAAGAGTACTGAACTGTTACGTAATATCAGTCCTCCTATATGGCAATGAATGCTGGACAATCTTCTCAAAGATGAAGAAGAGACTTGAAGCAACAGAAACAAAGAAAAGAGTACTGAACTGTTATGTAATATCAGTCCTACTATATGGCAGTGAATACTGGACAATCTCCTCACAGATGAAGAAGAGACTTGAAGCAACAGAAACAAAGAAAAGAGTACTCAACTGTTATGTAATATCAGTCCTCCTATATGGCAGTGAATACTGGACAATCTCCTCATAGATAAAGAAGAGACTTGAAGCAACAGAAACAAAGAAAAGAGTACTGAACTGTCATGTAATATCAGTCCTCCTATATGGCAGTGAATACTGGACAATCTCCACACAGATGAAGAAGAGACTTCAAGCAACAGAAACAAAGAAAAGAATACTGAACTGTTACGTAATATCAGTCCTCCTATATGGCAGTGAATACTGGACAATCTCCTCACAGATGAAGAAGAGACTTGAAGCAACAGAAACAAAGAAAAGAGTACTCAACTGTTACGTAATATCAGTCCTCCTATATGGCAGTGAATACTGGACAATCTCCTCACAGATGAAGAAGAGACTTGAAGCAACAGAAACAAAGAAAAGAGTACTCAACTGTTATGTAATATCAGTCCTCCTATATGGCAGTGAATACTGGACAAACTCCTCATAGATAAAGAAGAGACTTGAAGCAACAGAAACAAAGAAAAGAGTACTGAACTGTCATGTAATATCAGTCCTCCTATATGGCAGTGAATACTGGACAATCTCCACACAGATGAAGAAGAGACTTCAAGCAACAGAAACAAAGAAAAGAGTACTGAACTGTTACGTAATATCAGTCCTCCTATATGGCAGTGAATACTGGACAATCTCCTCACAGATGAAGAAGGGACTTGAAGCAACAGAAACAAAGAAAAGAGTAATGAACTGTTACGTAATATCAGTCCTCCTATATGGCAGTGAATACTGGACAATCTCCTCATAGATAAAGAAGAGACTTGAAGCAACAGAAACAAAGAAAAGAGTACTGAACTGTCATGTAATATCAGTCCTCCTATATGGCAGTGAATACTGGACAATCTCCACACAGATGAAGAAGAGACTTCAAGCAACAGAAACAAAGAAAAGAGTGCTGAACTGTTACGTAATATCAGTCCTCCTATATGGCAGTGAATACTGGACAATCTCCTCACAGATGAAGAAGAGACTTGAAGCAACAGAAACAAAGAAAAGAGTAATGAACTGTTACGTAATATCAGTCCTCCTATATGGCAGTGAATACTGGACAATCTCCTCACAGATGAAGAAGAGACTTGAAGCAACAAAAACAAAGAATAGTGTGCTGAACTATTACGTAATATCAGTCCTCCTGGCAGTGAAAACTGGACAATCTCCTCATACATGAAGAAGAGATTTGAAGCAACAGGAACAAAGAAAAGAGTACTGAACTCTTATGTAATATCAGTCCTCCTATATGGCAGTGGATGCTGGACAATCTCCTCACAGATAAAGAAGAGACCTGGAGCAAGAGAAACAAAGGAAAGCGTACCGAGCTTTTACGTAATATCAGTGAAGACACCTTGCATAACGAAGAAGGTCCTGAAGGCGATAATGCCATTAAATATTTACTGAAAATGAAAAACAAATGAAAACACTTTACTGGAGTGAAAGGACAATAAAAGAAAGGCAAAGAGGAAGAGAATAATTGTCGATTGACTTTGACTTTACATTTTTGAAAATTATAAGTACCAGACAAGAAAGAAACCACAAGAGAGTTCCGGGGGGCGCCAGAAGAAAATATTACAATAGAACTTAGGGTTGCATTTAGCTAGTTCAACAGTAAAACATTGAGACCTAATCGCCAATTTAGTTTTCTTTATGTGTCGAGTCCCTTCAGAGCGGAGGCTTCCCTGGCTCTCCATATTTTTCGCTCTCTCGCGGCTCTTAATGAATTGTCTTGATACTTCTCTATCCTTTCTTTTATTACTTCATTTTGAAAACTTCAAACAACATTTTTAGTGGATACGCGCATTTGAGTAGCATTTATTTTGTTAACCGGCCTTCGTATTTGAATCCCATAAGCGAAATGACCTTTCAAATAAACCTATACTCAAATACAGCTATCGACCGCTGCCGAATTTAACACATCCGACTCGGTTAATGAAATGAACGCGCTCGACTCCAAGCGGTTGTTTACATTCGTTAAATAACACGCGATGAAGTCTGCCATTCTCTGCCATGCGCCGATAGCTTAGTGGTTGTGATCTCCGGCTGAAGACAAATCAGTCGAGTTTAAATTCCGGCCCAACTCAAAAGATTTGTCTAGCCGCACTGATGAGCTATGATACAGCAAAACATCTAGTATGTGGATTATTACATTAGATTATATAATATATATATATATATATATATATAGCATAGAATATTTGGTATTTAAATCAGGTAAGTTCCGATAGAGAAGAACTCAATGTTAAATTTATTTATTTTACTAGCAGTATAGCCCGGCGTTAGTCGGGTGTAATGGAAGCTTTAAAACAAATCCATGGTCCTGGAGCTCAGACTCTTTGGACGTTGGCACGAAAAACTAAAAAGCAATAGTTGTTTCCAGTTAAAGTGAAACTGAAAGAAAAATGAATGGATGTAAATCAAAGTTTGATTTCCTGGTATCGATATCAAATAAGTTTTTTTCGTCATAAACTGAATTTTGAAGGCTAAATATGTCCTCTGAGTAAATGGTATCATGGCTGAGACTAAGAACTACAATTATACCTACTTAGAGCCAAACCCGAAGCAAAAACTAAAATAAAAGGGCTGAAAAAAATACAGGCATACAGGCAGATAAACAGACACACACACAAACATCTTGCCTTTTATATATATATATATATATATATATTATCGATTTTTGGCACTATTGTAAGAACTGCAACCTTGAAACTTCTGAATATCGTTTCTTATGTCTTTGTCTATGAGTGTATCTAATTTGATTAAAATCAGACCACTCTTTCTAGAACCCGATTTTTTCGATTATCGATTTTCGATATTTATCGGAGGTACCTCGACACAAAACTTAGCTAAGAACACTCGCAGACACTTATAGTACAACTATGTAAATTTTCAAGAAAATCGGTTCAGCCGTTTCGGAGTCAATAGGTAACGGACACAGACAGACACACAGACACACACACATACACACACACACACACATAGACAAAGTTCCATTTATAAATAAGTTTAGATTTAACAGAGTAATATAATCTCGAAAAAAAATTAGATATTCTACAATTTCATGTGTAAGACGTATTTCGCAGGCAAACCTGCTCGTCAGACACAAATGATACGTGTTTTGGGTCAGACGAGCAGGTCTGCCTGCGAAATATATATATATATATATATATATATATATATATATTCTAAATATATACTGTTAAATATAAGATACAATGAATGTCTATTATGTTTAGTCATGAGCCGTTCTAAACATCGTATTTTGGTTTAATTTCAGGTGAAAAAAAAAAGGCAAAAATTCTCCAACATTTGGATATTTTTATTTTGTTGGTTCTAAGCTTTCGGCTCACATGAGCCATCTTCAGAGAGGTTACAGGGTCGTTAACATAAAAACATTCACCATCACAGTTAATTTTATCTTGTGTTGACATAAAACATCGCTAAGCAACGGTAACAGTCACCAAATAGCAAACGCAGCACGTAAATTTGTAATGCGGTTCTACGACATCACACCGCGTGAGAGCTCGGAATGTTATCAGAACCATATATTTAAATGCAATATAATGTGTTATGAGCTGATTGAAATGTGATTTTATTAAGTGTGGGTTGTTTTGATTTAATGTAGATGGCCTCCAGTATCTGAAGGTTTTTACTGTGTGTATGAGTGAGTATTATTGCGTTGTTGATTAAAATCTGTCTAATATGACCTACATGGCTATGTTTTTCTAAGAAATGTTGTTTAATTGTACTCTGATCAGAAAGGCGACAGTTAAGTCTACGGGAGAGCGTGGTTGTAGTAAGACCAATATATGTAGTGGCTTTATTATTAGTACCAGAGATACAATCTCTGAACGGGTATAAATTGATACACTAGATTGGTTTTCTGTACAGGATTTAGTTGCTTATAGGGTTATTAGAGACTATGAGGTCAACTGTTTTGAATGTGTTATAATATATGATGAGCTTAATTTGATCATTATTATTTATTGGTTTAAAATTTCTACGTTTTATTTTTGTGAGAGTTTTTTCATCTTGTTTGTAATTATTATGTATTTGGTTGCAATATTATAAGTTAATAGTGGTTTTTTTTTTACGTACACTACTATTATTAATATTATCAATATATATATATATATATATATATATATATATATATATTTTTTTAATCATATTACCCCGAGCAAGGCGGTAACGCCACTGATGTGCAGGGGGCTACATAAGATTGAAGAGATTGGAAAAGAGAAAACCGGAAACCGCATACTAAACAGGAAACAAGGGATGAGCCTCTTCACCTGTTCAATAGACGTGGGTGGAGTGTGACCCGGGCGACATTTTAGTCTATCTATTCCAATTGAAAAAAAAAAAAGATTGGAAAAGAGAAAGCCGGAAACCACATCCTAAACAGGAAACAAGGGATGAGCCTCTTCACCTGTTCAATAGACGTGGGTGGTGTGTGACCCGGGCGTTATATATATATATATATATATAAGGGCGTGAGAGACAGGTACACTACTCATCCAACAAATTTGTTTTCTGTTTATATTTGGACGTGTGCGTTGTGGTGCAGTGGAAATCGGCTCGGAAAGGAAAGAGATCTGGGATCCGATTTCGAATTCTTTGCATTCACTTACGCGCAAATACCGTTAGGAAAGGTATTAATCTGTCTCTTCCCCCCAGTTATGGGTTAAATAAGAAGACAGATTGGATTCTATAGCATTGGCTGGCAACCAGTCTGACGCAGAAAGCAATTGCAACCTACTGCGGAATAATCTTCTGCCCAGTCAGTTATGTCTCTTTCGAGACATGATCGTCCAAAGCGTGTATTACGTATGGCACTTAACTGACTGAATGTAAAAAAATATTCTATTCAAATTCCCTTGTGGATGTTTTTCTGAACACTAGAGACATTACTTAGAGCTCCTAAGAATAGGAAGTCGTTGAGGGTCATGATCAGCTAGCTTATGTAAATGGATGGCAGAACAGGGACTGGAAGGATTAGTGAAAAAAAAAATTGTCACGAGTTACAAAGGACAGGAAATTGTGGAGAGCAATGATCAACATACTTAACAGGTTTTGTAAATGGATGCCAGAAAAAGGAGCGAGCGGAATAGTAAAAAGACATTGTTAAAAAAATAGGAAGTTGTGGAGAGCAATGATCAACATACTTAACAGGTTTTGTAAATGGATGTCAGAAAAAGGAGCGAGCGGAATAGTAAAAAGACATTGTTAAAAAAATAGGAAGTTGTGGAGAGCAATGATCAACATACTTAACAGGTTTTGTAAATGGATGTCAGAAAAAGGAGCGAGCGGAATACTAAAAAGACATTGTTAAAAAAATAGGAAGTTGTGGAGAGCAATGATCAACATACTTAACAGATTTTGTAAATGGATGTCAGAAAAAGGAGCGAGAGGAATAGTAAAAAGACATTGTTAAAAAAATAGGAAGTTGTGGAGAGCAATGATCAACATACTTAACAGGTTTTGTAAATGGATGTCAGAAAAAGGAGCGAGAGGAATAGTAAAAAGACATTGTTAAAAAAATAGGAAGTTGTGGAGAGCAATGATCAGCATACTTAAAGGGTTTTGTAAATGGATGTCAGAAAAAGTAGCGAGAGGAATAGTAAAAAGACATTGTTAAAAAAATAGGAAGTTGTGGAGAGCAATGATCAACATACTTAACAGGTTTTGTAAATGGATGCCAAAAAAAGGAGCGAGCGGAATAGTAAAAAGACATTGTTAAAAAAATAGGAAGTTGTGGAGAGCAATGATCAACATACTTAACAGGTTTTGTAAATGGATGTCAGAAAAAGGAGCGAGAGGAATAGTAAAAAGACATTGTTAAAAAAATAGGAAGTTGTGGAGAGCAATGATCAACATACTTAACAGGTTTTGTAAATGGATGCCAGAAAAAGGAGCGAGCGGAATAGTAAAAAGACATTGTTAAAAAAATAGGAAGTTGTGGAGAGCAATGATCAACATACTTAACAGGTTTTGTAAATGGATGTCAGAAAAAGGAGCGAGAGGAATAGTAAAAAGACATTGTTAAAAAAATAGGAAGTTGTGGAGAGCAATGATCAACATACTTAACAGGTTTTGTAAATGGATGCCAGAAAAAGGAGCGAGCGGAATAGTAAAAAGACATTGTTAAAAAAATAGGAAGTCGTGGAGAGCAATGATCAACATACTTAACAGGTTTTGTAAATGGATGTCAGAAAAAGGAGCGAGAGGAATAGTAAAAAGACATTGTTAAAAAAATAGGAAGTTGTGGAGAGCAATGATCAACATACTTAACAGGTTTTGTAAATGGATGCCAGAAAAAGGAGCGAGCGGAATAGTAAAAAGACATTGTTAAAAAAATAGGAAGTTGTGGAGAGCAATGATCAACATACTTAACAGGTTTTGTAAATGGATGTCAGAAAAAGGAGCGAGAGGAATAGTAAAAAGACATTGTTACAAAAAAATAGGAAGTTGTGGAGAGCAATGATCAACATACTTAACAGGTTTTGTAAATGGATGCCAGAAAAAGGAGCGAGCGGAATAGTAAAAAGACATTGTTAAAAAAATAGGAAGTCGTGGAGAGCAATGATCAACATACTTAACAGGTTTTGTAAATGGATGTCAGAAAAAGGAGCGAGAGGAATAGTAAAAAGACATTGTTAAAAAAAATAGGAAGTTGTGGAGAGCAATGATCAACATACTTAACAGGTTTTGTAAATGGATGCCAGAAAAAGGAGCGAGCGGAATAGTAAAAAACATTGTTAAAAAAATAGGAAGTTGTGGAGAGCAATGATCAACATACTTAACAGGTTTTGTAAATGGATGTCAGAAAAAGGAGCGAGAGGAATAGTAAAAAGACATTGTTACAAAAAAATAGGAAGTTGTGGAGAGCAATGATCAACTTAACGAGTTGTGTAAATGGATGGCAGAACAGGAATTGAGAAGAATAGTAAATAAATTATAAGTTATAAAGCGTAGAAAGTTGTGGAGAGCCGTGACTAAATTACATAAGGATCTTGTCTAAATGTGTGGCAGAATAGGGACTCAGAGGGGGATTTAATAAACAGACATTGCTAAGAACTACAAAAGGATAGGACGCTGCGGAGAGTCATGATCATCCTATTTAACAAAGTTGCTCAAATGCATGGCAGAACATGGACTGAGAGGAAAACTCAATAAACAAATATTGCTAAGAGCTACAAAGAATAGGAAGTTGTGGAGAGACATGATCAACCTACCTAACGACCCTGTGTAAATGGATGGCAGAAGAGCGATTTAAAGAGATTGTTCGGGGATATATAATTGTTTAAGTCTACAATGAATATGACGTTGTGGAGAGCCGTGATCGGCCAATTCTTGAAGGATCATGACCCAAAGAAAAGTCACATCTTTTTAGATGTGGGTAGTAGGATTTTAATGCTACTTTGTTGAACCGAATCCAAACAGATTGCTTCCCCGATCACTATAATCTCATCCCTTTCATGTCAATTGTTATCTATTCTAAATATCCTATATTAGTTCATAATCTTCATGTCATATCATTTCCTTTTTCATTTAAAAAAAGCACATACATTATTACGAATTTAACAATAATCCTCTACTTTGGGTGGCTCTCGGGATATGTATTCGGTGGATGTTCGAATCAAAATATAGCTGATTGTTAAGGGAAAAAATTATAGAGAATTAAGCGCGCACGTGCTATGTAGAGACAGGCTGAAGTAGATAGATAGATAGATAGATAGATAGATAGATAGATAGATAGATAGATAGATAGATAGATAGATAGATAGATATGAACAGACGGAGACAGATTGATAGAGAGAGAGAGAGAGAGAGAGGGGGGAGAAATATATAGAGAGGTTAAAGACATTGATTGATATATCTGATACCAAATCGGTCGAGTTTCGATCCCTGCCGGAGGCAAATGGATGTCTAGCCACACTGATAAGCTGTGATACAGCGAAACAAGCTTGTATGTGGATGACGAAGATAGATAGATAGATAGATAGATAGATAGATAGATAGATAGATATGAACAGACTGAGATAGATAGATAGATAGATAGATAGATAGATAGATAGATAGATATGATAGATAGAACAGACTGAGAAAGATAGATAGATAGATAGATAGATAGATAGATATGAACAGACTGAGATAGATAGATAGATAGATAGATAGATAGATAGATAGATAGTGAACAGACTGAGATAGATAGATAGATAGATAGAACAGACTGAGATAGATAGATAGATAGATAGATAGATATGAACAGACTTAGATAGATAGATAGATAGATAGATAGATAGATAGATATGACAGACTGAGATAGATAGATAGATATATATATATATAGATAGATAGATAGATAGATATGAACAGACTGAGATAGATAGATAGATAGATAGATAGATAGATAGATATGAACAGACTGAGATAGATAGATAGATAGATATGAACAGACTGAGAAAGATAGATAGATAGATAGATAGATAGATAGATATGAACAGACTGAGATAGATAGATAGATAGATAGATAGATATGAACAGACTGAGATAGATAGATAGATAGATATGAACAGACTAAGATAGATAGATAGATAGATAGATAGATATGAACAGACTGAGATAGATAGATAGATAGATAGATAGATAGATAGATAGAACAGACTGAGATAGATAGATAGATAGATAGATAGATAGATAGATATAGAACAGACTGAGATAGATAGATAGATAGATAGATATATATATATATAGATAGATAGATAGATAGATAGATATGAACAGACTGAGATAGATAGATAGATAGATAGATAGAATAGAACAGACTGAGATAGATAGATAGATAGATATGAACAGACTGAGATAGATAGATAGATAGATAGATAGATAGATAGATAGATAGATAGATATAGACAGACTGAGATAGATAGATAGATAGATAGATAGATAGATAGATAGATAGATATGAACAGACTGAGATAGATAGATAGATAGATAGTGGTAGGCATATATTGAGAGGGAGAAAGATATAAATATATAGAGACGGGGAAGACATATATACGTATAGATAGATAGATACTTGAACATGCTTCATAAATATCTCTATACGCGCAAACATACGAGGGCGTACTGAAATATTCGGGTTCCAACCCACTTCCCCAGATACGTCTGATGCTGGGAAGTGGGTTAGGCCAGTGTCTTGTCAGCGCCCTCCTCCCTGAATTAAAAAAAAATGTTTTTCTCCATTCATAGAAATGCAATATAAATACGTTCGAGCAGGAGCAGCGAAAGATGACGTCACGACGACGGAAAAACTGATTCAAAATAGATAATAATATGAATCACAGATTAATTTATCAAATGTTGGGAAGAATAGGAAACTGTGGAGATCCATAACCGCCCCTGTCCTGAAGAAACCCAGAACAAGAAAATAAAGCCGTGACATTTTCAAACATTTTTCGACTTTATGTTCTACAACCTCAGTAAAAGTGATGTTTCTTTGGACATAACAGCCTGACGGGGTCCAAACTTCTTTAGGCTGATTTGGAGTTTTTCTTCTCCTAGACCGGTTGCCAACCAAGGATATAAACCCAGTCAGTCTTGCTATTACTTACGGGAAGAAGTGATGGATTCATACCTACCCAAACGGTATAAGCACGTAAGCAAATATAATGCCTTCGACTGAAATTCGATCTCCGATTTCTTAATCTAAGTCGCTATCCAAGCTGTTACCCATCGAGAGCCCATAGCTCAGAAGTAGAATCGCGGACTGACACCAATTCGGTCAGGATTCGATCCTGGATAAAAACCAATCGGATGTCTAACTGTACTGATGAGCTGTGATAAAGCGAAACAGATCTGTCTGCGGATGACTATTTTCGGTCTCACACCCTGATTGAGCACTCGGGAAAAATGGTAGACTTTCAAAAACAGTAGCTACTCTAACATCTACGCATCGTTCATTCAGTAATGAATTCGAACACTCTCAGTACTGGCGTATGCATACATGGTATATCACACGCTAAAAGTCTGACTCCTTCTACCGAGCGCCCATAGCTCAGAGATAGAATCGCCGACTAACGCAAAATTCGGTCGGGTTTCAATCCTCGGCATAAAGCAATCGGATGTCTAACCGTACTGATGAACTGTGATACAGCGAAACACATCTGTCTGCGGATGACTATATATATATATATATATATATATATATATATATATATATATATATATATATATATAAAGAAGGATCCTTGGAACCTGGTAAGGTCAATTCCACACAGAATTAATCTGATGAGAGCTCAATGTTAAAATTTAACAGAGTATTATAACGAAAATAAGACAGATGCTTTTATAAATCCATTGGTAACAGCTTATTTCGCGTAGCTCTTACAGACCGCTCTTCAGACCAAATTTTTCACAGACAAAAAGAATCATTGGTTGACAGGGAAAAGAAAATCTGATCGAGAGGGGTTAGATATACAGTGTTGATTATTACAGGAGGCTGTTTTTCTATCCCAGGCGATAAGATGACCCTGGACTGAACTTTTAGTCGGACATTCTCAAATACATGACAGTAAACCTTCACTAAAAGAATTGAATTGTTAGCTTTTTATATTAATTCTAACGGTAATAATAATATCTTCATTTTATAAATTGCAGTAGATAGACTAAACTATCGCCCGGTTCACACTCCACCCACGTCTATTGAACAGGTGTAGAGGGTCATCCCTTGTTCCCTGTTTAGGATGTGGTTTCCGGCTTTCTCTTTTCCAATCTTTTCACCTTTCTTTTTTCTTTTTTTTTTTCAATTGGAGTAGATAGATTAAACTATCGCCCGGTTCACCACTCCACCCACATATATTGAACAGGTGAAGAGGCTCATCCCTTGTTCCCTGTTTAGGATGTGGTTTCCGGCTTTCTCTTTTCCAATCTTTTTACTTTTTTATTTTTTATTTTTATTTTTTCAATTGGAGTAGATAGACTAAACTATCGCCCGGTTCACACTCCACCCACGTCTATTGAACAGGTGTAGAGGCTCATCCCTTGTTCCCTGTTTAGGATGTGGTTTCCGGCTTTCTCTTTTCCAATCTTTTCACCTTTCTTTTTTCTTTTTTTTTTTCAATTGGAGTAGATAGATTAAACTATCGCCCGGTTCACACTCCACCCACATATATTGAACAGGTGAAGAGGCTCATCCCTTGTTCCCTGTTTAGGATGTGGTTTCCGGCTTTCTCTTTTCCAATCTTTTTACTTTTTTATTTTTTATTTTTTTTTTTCAATTGGAGTAGATAGACTAAACTATCACCCGGTTCACACTCCACCCACGCCTATTGAACAGGTGTAGAAGCTCATCCCTTGTTCCCTGTTTAGGAATGGTTTCCGGCTTTCTCTCTTCTAATCTTTCACTCTTACGTAGCCCCCTGCACATCAGTGGCGTTACCGCCTTGCTCGGGGTGATATGATTAAAAAAAAAGAAAAAAAAATAAATAAATAAAATCTTCATTTTTGTAAATACTAAATGTACTAAGATATAAGATAAATAATATCTTTTTTTTGTAGATATTAAATGTACTATGAATATTTTCATATTGAAAATACTAATCTATCTCTTTGCTTTTATGACAATAATATTTTTATTGTGCAAGATAAAAATGTTGAAAAAAACAGGGATAAGTGTGAATTAGTATTATTATTAACGATACCAACAATACTATTTTATCAAACTTATTAATAATAATAATAATAATAATAATAATAATGATAACAATAATAAAATAAATAAAAATTATAAAAAATAATATCTAACAAAAATACAAATAAATTAATGGGTATAAAGTTTTTAACCGGGTATTTACTTGCATATTAATATTTAGTTGCACACCTAATTTTGTATAACTACGTAAATATTTTGATGCATATACACCCACATGTAGATATAAGAAATTAAATTATATATATATATATATATATATAACATAGTGATGATCCACGTATACAGTCTTAATATGTATAGGAAAGAATATTAATAAAAAGTTTTGGATTTAAAAACGTACTTTTTTTGGACAGTATTTGTTTATTTTTATTATTGTATTTTATATTTCAGACCGCCCTCGGTCCTTCATCAGAAATGAGTTTCTGATGAATTCAAAACTTTTTATTAATATTCTTTCCTATATATATATATATATATATATATATATATACACACACACACATATATATATATATATATATATATATATATATATATATACACACACACACATATATATATATATATATATATATATACAAACACATTACATACTAACCCCCTCGCCGGTTTTTTTCCTGTCCCCTCATGATTCTTTTTGTCAGAATATATATATATATATATATATATATATAAACACACCATTCATTTTTGTGAAGAATTTGGTCTGAAGAGCGGTCTGTAAGAGCTTCGCGAAATAAGCTATTACCAATGGATTTATAAAGACATCCAATTTATTTTCATATATATATATATATATATATATATATGCGTCCAGGCCGCATGCACCCCAGGTAGGTTGAGCCAGCTTCGTCCCCGACGAAGAAAGTTTCATTGGGATTTGTTTAAGAGCAGGGTCCCAAGTCCTAACCTGTTATTTAACACATAACTGGAGGGAAGGGACGGATTAATACCTTTCCCAAGGGTACTAGCACGTAAGTGAATGCAGGGTATTCAACTGGAATTCGAAATCGGCTCACCGATTTCTCTTTCCGAGCCGACATTCACTGCACCACAACGCACATCCGTCACTAAACGCTTACAGCACCTGGTATTCCCAAGCGGTCACCCATCAAAGTTACTGACCAGGCTCAACGTATATATATATATATATATATATATATATATATATATATATATATGGGAATTAATGCAGAGAACTTTGTCACTTAACTACGCGGGTTCATGCCGACTTTGAAATTTCGTGAGGACACCATTATGATGTCGGCACTAAGTTTTTTTTCACAAAAACACAAACACTCAAAATAAATCTTTTAATAGGTCATATATACTAACAAGGTAAGAAAACTGTCAAGCCAACAGAATAAAAAGAGATCAACCTCAATGACAAGTACAAAGCAACTAAAAATCAATTAAGCTGTCACCTACTCAGTATAAATCAATTAAGCGAAAATCCATGCATCAATCTGTACTGATGAGCTGTGATTCAGCGAAACAGGACTGTCAGCGGATGACTACGCTCTCGCCTGCCGATTGAGCACTATGGAAAAATAGTAGCTACTCACCGCTATTTACCCATCGTTCATTCAGTAATGATTTTGCACACTCTCGGCAACTGGCGTGTGTTTACATTATGCATATAATATGCTAAAAATCTGCCTCTGGCCACTGAGTGCCCATATCTTAGAAGTAAAATAGCCGACTAATGCCAATTCGGTTGGTTTTGAACCCTGACTAGAAGCAATGGGATTTCTAACCGTACTGATGAGATGCGAAACAGGACTGTCTGCGGATGTCTATATATTTTCTAGCATGTTTGACTGAATAATTTAAACATATTATATCTATTTTTATTTTATTCCTCTTTAATCTTCTCGTGTTGTATATAAAAACATTAAGGAAGGCGCTGTATTTTTTCTATTTTTTTTATTTATTTTTGCAATTACTTTCAATCTCCTCCAAGATCATCTTCAGGGGTGAATTTCTCAAACAATAAATAAGGTGATTGTACGATACGAATTTTTCAAGCATGCGCGTGGGACGTACTGTTGATTCCAAATTTACTAAACAAAAATTATGTGAAGGTAACATGGAAGTTAAATGTTCTTGTAATTTTTGTTTATATATATTATACACTTTATAGATTAAGTACCCTAATATTGCAAGATTTAACTTCCACGAACATCAAAAGAACTTACATTAAAATCTCTTAAACTCTCAGTTTATAATATTCACCTTTTGAGTTACTTGTTCAATATTGCTGTAACCTGGTATCCCAGGATTAGAGGGAGATAACTCATGACTACCAGATGAATCTACGCAAGGGATGAAGATAATATACCCCAGTGATTGTAATAAAGGGTTTGGTTCGAAATTCCTTGCAGCTGATGAAGGCCGGATCGTACAATGGCCGAAAAGTCTTACAAATGGCAACCAAGACAATAGTCCAAATAATGTAAATAATAATATATGTATGTATGTATGTATGTATGTATGTATGTATGTATCTATCTATCTATCTATCTATCTATCTATCTATATATCTATCTATCTATCTATCTATCTCAGTCTGTTCATATCTATCTATCTATCTATCTATC
>JBBBDQ010001034.1:1632500-1637500 GCA_037127315.1 Ascarosepion bandense | reverse complement strand
TGTGACTCTTAGTATGTTTGCTCCTGTTGCTCCTGGCAACCCCCGTTCCGTCATCCACCTGATCAGACCCTGCAAATATGTTATCCGCTGCCTTCCTCTGTCTCTCCTTCCTTCTATCTGGCCAGTCAGTATCAGGTTCTCCAGGCTCTCTTTCCTCATTGCATGTCCCAGGAACTTCAGTTGTCTCTTCCTGATGCTCAGCATCAATTTCCTTTTGTTGCCATTCTTTCTAACACCTCGTCGTTGCTTGTATGCTCAGTCCACGGGGTGGCTATCCCTTGCGGCTCTTAGTATGTTTGCTCCTGTTGCTCCTGGCAACCCCCGTTCCGTCATCCACCTGATCAGACCCTGCAAATATGTTATCCGCTGCCTTCCTCTGTCTCTCCTTCCTTCTATCTGGCCAGTCAGTATCAGGTTCTCCAGGCTCTCTTTCCTCATTGCATGTCACAGGAACTTCAGTTGTCTCTTCCTGGTGCTCAGCATCAATTTCCTTTTTGTTGCCATTCTTTCTAACACCTCGTCGTTGCTTTTATGCTCAGTCCACGGGGTGGCTATCCCTTGTGGCTCTTAGTATGTTTGCTCCTGTTGCTCCTGGCAACCCTCGTTCCGTCATCCACCTGATCAGACCCTGCAAATATGTTATTTGCCTTCCTCTGTCTCTCCTTCCTTCTATCTGTCCAGTCAGTATCAGGTTCTCCAGGCTCTCCTTCCTCATTGCATGTCACAGGAACTTCAGTTATCTCTTCCTGATGCTCAGCATCAATTTCCTTTTTCTCTCTCTTTCTAATTGTATCATTCTTCTTTTCCTTTCTCCTCCTTCACTCTCTTTTTTTAATCTTTCTCTCTCTCTTTCCTTTTTTATTTATCTCCTTTTATTTCTCTTACTTCACTTTCTCTCTCTCTCTCTCTCTCTCTCTCTCTTACTCCTTTCCTCTCTTTTTTCTCTTTCCTTTGTATTTCTGTCCTATTTGCTTCTCCCTATCTCTCGTCTTTACTCTGTCTCTCTTTTTACTTTTTCTTTTTTCGTTTTTATTTCTTCTCTCTCTCTCTCTCTCTTCTCTTTCTCTAACACTTTTCTTTTATCTCTCTTTCTTTTTGTTTTCCCTTTCACGTCTTCCCCATCACTCTCATTTTTAATCTTTCTCTTACACTCTCTCCTTTTTTATTTAAATTCTCTTATTTCTCCCCCTTCACTTTCTCCTTGTCTCTTTTACTCCTTCCCTCTCTCTGTTTCTCTTTCCCTGTCACTTTCTTTTAGTTTCTCTTTCTATTTTTCCCTCTTTTCCCCATCGTCTTAAATCATTCTCTCATTTTTACTCTTCATTTCTTGTTTTTATTCCTTCTCTCTCTCTCTCTCTCTCTCTCTCTCTCTCTCTCTCTCTCTCTCTCTCTCTCTCTCTCTCTCTCTCTC
Source organism: Ascarosepion bandense (assembly GCA_037127315.1). Taxonomy (NCBI): domain Eukaryota; kingdom Metazoa; phylum Mollusca; class Cephalopoda; order Sepiida; family Sepiidae; genus Ascarosepion; species Ascarosepion bandense. The sequence continues at coordinate 1,636,089 of JBBBDQ010001034.1, read as the reverse complement.
TCTCTCTCTCTCTCTCTCTCTCTCTCTCTCTCTCTCTCTCTCTCTCTCTCTCTCTCTCTCTCTCTCATTTTTCTTTCTTTTTCTTTATTTTTGCATCTCTCTTCCACTTTCTACCCTGTCACTCTCTTTTTTAATCTTTCTCTCTCCTCCTTTTTATTTAGCTCCTTTTATTTCTCCTTTTCCCTTTCTCTCTCTCTCTCTCTCTTTCTCTTTTGCTCCTTCCCTCTCTTTTTTTCTTTCCTTTTTATTTCTCGTCTCTTTGCTTCTCTTTATCTCTCCTTTACTCTTTCTCTCTTTTTTACTCTTTCTCTCTCGGTTTTATTTCTTCTCTCTCTTTTCTCTTTCTCTATCACTTTTATTTTACCTCTCGTTCTTTTTGTATCTCCCTTTCACATCTTCCCCGTCACTCTCTTTTTTAATCATTCTCTCTCTCTTTCTCTCCTCTCTCTCTCTCTTTCCTTCTTTATTTAACTACTTTTATTTCTCCCCTTCAATTTCTCCCTCTCTGTTTTACTTCTTCTCTCTCTTTTTCTCTTTCCTTTGTATTTCTCCCCTGTTTGCTTCTCCCTATCTCTCGTTTTTACTCTCCCTATCTCTCGTTTTTATTTATTCTCTCTCTTTCTCTGTCAATTTTTCTTTCTTTCTCCTTGTATCTTTCTTCCTTTTACTTCTCCCCGTCACTCTCTTTTTAATCATTCTCTCCCTTCTTCTTTATCTAACTCTTTTTATTTCTCCCCTTCACATTCTTTCTCTCTCTTTTACTCTTTCCCTCTCTCTTTCTCTTTGCCTATCTCTTTCTCTTAGTTTTTCTTTTTATTTCATCCCTTTCCGCTTCTCTTTTTCCCTCGTCTTTACTTTTTCTCTCTTTTTTATTCTTCCTTTCTTTTTTATTCATTCTCTCTTTTTTCTCTTTCTCTATCATTTTCTTTTATCTCTCTTTCTTTTTTTTAATCTTTCTGTCTCACCTTCTTTATTTAAATCCTTTTATTCCTCCCACTACAATTTCTCTTTGACTCCTTCTCTCTCTTTTTCTCTTTCCTTTGTATTTGTTTCTCCCTATCTCTCGTCTTTACTCTTCCTCTCTCGACTTATTCATTCTCTCTCTTTCTCTATCACTTTTCTTTTTCTCTTTCTTTCTCTTTGTATCTCCCTTCCACTTTTTACCCTGTCACTCCCTATTTTAATCTTTCTCTCTCTACTTGTTTATTTAACTCTTTTTATTTCTCTCCTTCACATTCTCCCTCTCTCTTCGCTCCTTCTCTCTCTGTCTTTCTATTTGCCTATCACTTTCTCTTAGTTTTTCTCTCCTTTTCGCTTTTGTCTTTCTCTGTTCTTGGCTCTTTCTCTATCTTTTACATTTTCTCACCCTTTCTCTCGATTCAATGGCTTACTTCGTTCCCTTGAAAGAGAAAAATAGAGAGACAGAGAGAGACGTCACCTTGTCTTCTAAGAATTGACAGTAACCACATGTTTTGAATATTACTTTCTACTTCTGCTTCAACATGAAAAAGATAGCGACGGACAACGACGAAATTTCCAAACGATGAAACTTACGCTGATTTATATTTGGTCACTGGGTGCCGTCTCTTCAAGCCATTGAAAATATTTATCTCAATTCCACCCACAAAAACCTCTTTGTAATTTTATTTATACAGAACACACACACACACAAACACACACACACACACACATATATATATATATATATATATATATATATATAAAGTAGATTTAGAGGAGAAATTGTTTATCAACAGCCAGATGATTCATGGTAATATATACTAACCAATATAATGTCATAGATTCTCTCACGACCTCTATTTTTCTCTCTGTTTCTCTCTTTTTCTCCTGCCCTCTCTCTCTCTCTCTCTCTCTCTCTCTCTCTCGATCAATCTATCGATGTTTCACTACATCTTATTCATTGTATCTTTCTCTCTCTTTTCTTTCTTTTTATTTGTAATTATAGCCCCCCTCTCTCTCTTTCTCTCTCTCAATCTATCTATCTATCTATCTATCTATCTATCTATTTCTCTATATTTCTCTCTATCTTTTTTTCTCTTTATCTTTCTCTTTCTCTTTATATAGCGTTCTTTTTCTTTCTTTCTAATTATAGCCTCTCTATCTCGCGGAAGGAGAAATCGGGGAGCCGAGTTCGAATTCCAGCTGAATTCCTTACATTCACTTACGCGCAAATACCCTTGGGAAAGGTATTAATCCGTCTCTTCCCTCGAGTTATGGGTTAAATAACAGAACAGATTGAGTTCTATAACCATGGCTAGCAACCAGTCTACCGCAGAAAGCAATGGCAACCTACTACGGGATAATCTTCTGCCCATGCAGTCATGTCTCTTTCGTGACATGATCGCCCAAGCGTGTATCACGTATGGCACTGAAATGATCTCTTTCTTTCTCTCTCTCTCTCTCTCTCTCTCTCTATCTATCTATCTATCTATCTCTAATTATGGCCTTTTCACTCACTCTCTCTATATATATCCCATTCATTTATTCTTTCTCTCTCTCTTTCACTTTCTCTCTCTCTCTCTCTCTCTTTCGATGTCTGCATTTCTGATTATGGCCTTTTCTTCCTCTCTCTCTTTTTCTCTCTCTGTCGATGTCTCTCCATATTTCTTTTATTCTTTCCCTCTCTCTCTTCATATCAAATCCTTTCTCTCTCTTTCGCTCTCAATATGCCTCTTTCTTTCTCTCTTTCTCTTCCCCTTCTCTTTCTAATTATGGCCTTTTCTTTTTTTTTCTTTCTAATTTTGAACTTATGCTGTCTCCCGCTTTCACGTGTTCTCTCGCTCTCGCTATGTATCTATATATTGTTCTCTCTCTCTCTCTCTCTCTCTCTCTCTCTCTCTCTCTCTCTCTCTCTGTATTTTTTCTTTTTCTGATTATGGCATTTTCTTTCAAGCACTTCGTAATTAGAAACTTTTTCTCTCTCTTTCTCTCTCTCCATCTCTCTCTCTCTCTCTTTCTCACACACACAATCTCTCTAAATATATTTCTTTCTTTCTCTATTTTTCACACACTAACTTTCTAATATCATCCTTTTCTTTCTTTTGTAATGCAGTGGATATCGGGTTGGAACGAGAAAACGGTGAGCCGAGTTCGAATTTCAGTTGAATTCTTTGAATTCACTTACGCACAAATACCACTGAGAAAGGTATTAATCCGTCTCTTCTCTCCAGTTATGGGTAAAATAACGGGACAGATAGGGTTCTATAGCCTTTGCTGGCAACAAGTCTACCGGAGAATGTAATGGCAACCAACTGAGTGATAATCTTTTGCCCAGTCAGTCATGTCTCTTTCAAGATGTGATCGCCCAAACCATGCGTCACGTATAGCAATTAACTGACAGACTGAATATATATATATATATATATATATATATATATAAGTAAAGTTTCTACTGGGCATAAACTGGATGGGGGGGGGGGCGGTTTTATATTGTGATAAAATTTATCCCCCACTAATTACTTCTTAATAATATAATACATCTCTTCCCCCTCCAGCTATGAGTCAAATAACAGGACAAATTGGGTTCTATAGCCTTGGCTGGCAAACAGTCTATCACAGAGAGCAATGG
>JBBBDQ010001034.1:1602500-1620000 GCA_037127315.1 Ascarosepion bandense | reverse complement strand
CAAATCAAACCACCAAAATCCCTTAATTTTTCTTTTACTAATATCCGGGGCATTCGTACTAACTTTCCTATCGTAGAAGCTTTCCTCCACGAAAAGTCCCCGGACATCCTACAGCTCTGTGAAACTAACCTCAACACTTCAATTCCCTCCTCTGACTTCATCTCAGGTTATCTCCCCCTATTAAGGAAGGATTCCACTGTCCACATGCATGAGCTGGGGGTCTACGTTAGTGCACACCTCCCTATAGCTAGGGTGACTTCACTCGAATCTACTGACCACCAATATGTATGTCTCCATCTGTCTCTCCTCCGTTCGGTTAGTTACCTTTTCTTTCTTTACCGTTCTCCCTCCTCTCCCGACTGCTCCCTTCTAGATAGCATTGCTGACAACATAGATAAGGCTATTTCCTACCATCCATTCGCTCACATATTTGTATTCGGAGATCTTAACGCCCATCATTCTCAGTGGCTTAAAGACTCTATTACTAATCCAGCGGGCATCCACGCCATGAACTTTGCTATTTCCCAATCCCTTACACAAGTGGTGGACTTCCCCACTCGCTTTCCAAGCACTCCCTCTGGACACTCCTCGCTAATAGATATATGTTTTACCTCTGCACCTGACGCCTGTCAAGTCTCGCAGCTTTGCCCTCTCTTTCTATTTCTTTCTACTCTCACTCCTCCCAGGAGCCTCCTACCTATAGGACCTCCCACTACTACCAAAAAGCTGACTGGGACGCCTTTCGCGATTTCCTCTGCGACGTCCCTTGGGGAAAAGTGTTCGATCTCCCAGTTGATGGCTGTGCCTCTGAGGTTTCCTCATGGGTGAAAGCCTTCATACCTACCAGGAAGTATTGTCTAAAACCTCATTCCTCTCCGTGGTTCTCTCCTGCCTGTTCGACCGCCATTGCCCACGGGAACCATTACTTCCGACTATTCCAGAGACAGTCATCTGATCACAATAGGCGCCTATTCACGTCCGCTCGTAATGAGTGCAAGAGAATCCTGAATGACGCCAAACGGTTGTTTGCTGAGAGAATTCGACAGCGCATAGCTGACCGCAAGTTCGGCTCCAAGGACTATTGGCGGTTATGCAAACGGGTGCCGAACAAAAGCAAATCCTCAATACCTCCTTTAATCGATGACTTTGAGGTTCTCACGTCATCTGCGGACAAAGCTGAGTGCTTTGCTCGCAGATTCTCATCCAACTCCACATTTGACTCATCTGGAGTACCCTCACCCGACTTCCCTATTAGAACTGAGACCAAACTGTACGACGTATTTATTACCCCGACAGTAGTATCCTGAGTAATTTCAAAACTTGACCCCCATAAGGCGAGTGGTGGTGATGGAATCCCGGTGATAGTCCTTAAGAGGTGTACTCCTGAACTCTCCCCTGTCCTCTCTAAACTGTATAACTACTGCCTTTCTGCTTCCTGTTTTCCTGCATGCTGGAAGTTCTCTTCAACGTTCCTGTATTTAAGAACTGTGGTGAATCCTCGGATCCATCCAACTATCGCCCTATCAGTCTTCTACCAATTTTGGGGAAAGTATTCGAGGCCATAATTAATGCTGAAATAGTTCAACATCTTCCTGCCCACAAACTCTACTCTTACAGGCTGTATGGCATCCGCTTTGCTAGTTCCACGGCCGACATGCTAACAATCGTTACGGAGTACATGCTCCAGGCCCTTGATGAGTCAGGCGAGGCTCGTGCTGTTGCACTGGACATCTCCAAGGCTTTTGACAGGGTTTGGCACTCTGGCCTTCTATGCAAATTTGGTCTATCTACTCCAATTTAGAAAAAAAAGGTGGTGAGTTAACTACGTTTTAACTTAGTTAAAGTCCGGCCAAAGAAATTTCTATGAAAAAAAAACCAAAAAAAAAACACTCGTCCAAATAACCATGAAACGTTTAAAATTAAGTATTACCGGACGCTTGCTTTATCTAATCCAATCTTTTTTAAACAGCCTCAAAATGAAGGTCGTTTTGAATGCCTCTTCATCCTACAACACAAATGCTGGTGTTCCCACAGGGCTCTATCCTGGGCCCAACGCTCTTCCTTATTTTCATCAATGACCTCCCAAATGAGATCAAGTGCCAAGTAGGCATCTACGCAGATGACACCACAATTTACTCCCGCATCAGTAAGAAACCCGGCGTGGCGGACAAACATAATCTCGCTGCTGCCTTTGAACGGGATCTACACTCTGTGGTGAATTGGGGCAAGAAGTGGCTTGTCAATTTCAATGCAACTAAGACCAAGCTGTTGTCTGTCAATCATCACAGGTAACCTCTCCTGCCTCCCATAATCATGGATCAAGCGATTCTCCCTGAGAGCAATACACTGCGCCTCCTCGGCCTTACCTTCTCTTCTGATCTCAAATGGAACCACTACATCGAGTCCATAGCTAAATCCACTGCTAAGAAGGTTGGCTCACTGTGTCGGGCCAGGATGTTCTTTCCGCCGGAATCCATCCTGCATATATACAAATCAATCATTTGTCCGTGCATGGAATACTGCTGCCATATATAGTCAGGCGCCCCTGCCGTTCATCCCTGTTCTCGACAGGCTGCAAAGGAGACTCAGTAACGTGATAGGTACTGACTTGGCGGCTCGACTACAGCCACTTCCCTAATGTGGCCTCCCTTTGTCCGTTCTATAAATACTTCCATGGCTTCTGCTCGAACGAACTTAAGTCACTGGTGCCTCCTCAACAGGTGTTTACTCGTGCAACCAGATTAGCAACTGTTAGGTTAGCCAAATGCAAACGACAATTCTACTCCTGCAGCTTCCTCTCTCGCACTTCCCGCCTGTGGAACTCGCTCCCATATTCTTGCTTTCCGACGGCTACAACCTCCAGGAATTTAAATGCAATGTCAATACTCATCTATTAACCACTTGACTCTAGTTCTTTCCCCACCCCATATATCGTTTCCTTTCTCTCCACCGTTGATCTGTCATTACACCTGCATTCTCATCTTTCTATTGATCCTTTCTATTGCTTCTATTGCTTCCATTCTAACTGATTCATATTCTTCTTCACTCTCTTCTAATTAATCCTTTTACACTTATGTAGCCCCCTGCACATCAGAGGCATTACTGCCTTGCTCGGGGTGATACGATTAAAAAAAAAAAAAAAAATCTTTTTTTACTATGGAAAAATAAAAAAAAATATTTCTTTTATTTTTTATGGAAAAATAAAATAAATCTTTTTTTTTTAATTTTTTACACGGTCTGACAAAAGCAGATTTTAATTTTTACAAATCCTGTAATATATTCTGGATTCATAACCGTTAATTATGTGTTGAGTTTTACTCTATATATAACTATATCTATATCTCTCTCTCTATATATATATATATATATGTGTGTGTGTGTGTGTGTGTGTGTGTGTGTGTGTGTGTGTGTGTGTGTGTGTTTCTAATCTTATAAATATTATCTTCGAGAATTTTTTCCTGCGTAAGTTTATTTTTTGGTCTTTGAGTAAACGACGCGACGGTGAAAACAAGACCAACAAAATTTCAACTAGTAAAATGTTTTCTCGGAAAACTGAGGCGTGATCAAGAATTAAATTAGGAAATATGCGAATCGTGTGAGTTTAAACGCAAAAACGAGACCACTAAATATAACACACTGAAGTGACGAGTAAAAGTAACACCGATCATCATTACTGTCGTCGAAGAACAATTAAGAACTTCTTTTACCTACAAGTTGCAATGGGTAAAACAGTGCCATCTTATTTTCTTAATTTTTGCGCGGTAGAGTAGGGTCAGTTCAGCACCGTCTGCGAGACAACAGACAATGAAGCAATTTACTTCGCCAGAAATTTGGGAACGTATGCTGTACTGCATGGTTTTCGAGCCACAAGGTCCAAAATGAATATTTTGCAGTATTTGGGTGTTAAATGAGGACAGTGCAGAGGATCCGGAAAGAGATTGAAGAGTCTAATGGTGATTACGAAGGTTTTAGTTTGCCTTCATTTATTTTCACACAGAGCATCAGACTCAACACGGAAGACTACATAAAGTGCTTTGACGAGGTAATGGTGCCCTGGGTTAAGAGGGTGGCTGCTGAAAAATCTCATGTCTTGAAAAAGAACTGCCCCATGCCACACAAGCAGGAGAATCCATTCATTGATGTCAGACAGCTTCTGCGACCACATGAGCGTTTACATCTGGTCAGCTAACTCCGTACACTGCAACCGCCTTAATATGAAGATGAAAAAGGCTGGGTACAATGGGTATTGAAGAAAGGATAAAAGATGAACGAGATTGAAGAAGATAGAAGATTGCAATTAACGTCGCATTTAGACTTTTGGAGATTGTAGCTATCAGGAAAGAGAAAAGACTGGGTACAATGGGTATTGAAGAAAAGATAAAAGATGAACTGGATTCAAGAAGATAGAAGATGGCAATTGATGTTGCATTTAAATTTTTGGAGATTGTAGCTATCAGGTAAGAGAAAAGACTGGGTACAAAGGGTATTGCAAAAAGGATAAAAGATGAACTGGTTTCAAGAAGATACAGGATGTCAAGTAACGTCGCATTTAGACTTTTGGAGATTGTAGCTATCAGGGAAGAGAAAAGACTGGGTACAATGGGTATTGAAGAAAAGATAAAAGATGAACGGGATTCAAGAAGATAGAAGATGGCAATTAACGTCGCGTTTAGACTTTTGGAGATTGTAGCTATCAGGGAAGAGAAAAGACTGGGTACACTGAGTATTGAAAAAAAGATAAAAGATGAACGGGATTCAAGAAGATAGAAGATGGCAATTGACGTTGCATTTAAATTTTTGGAGATTGTAGCTATCAGGGAAGAGAAAAGACTGGGTACAATGGGTATTGAAGAAAAGATAAAAGATGAACGGGATTCAAGAAGATAGAAGAGGACAATTAACGTCGCATTTAGACTTTTGGAGATTGTAGCCATCAGGGAAGAGAAAAGACTGGGTACAAAGGGTATTGAAGAAAGGATAAAAGATGAACGAGATTCAAGAAGATAGAACATGGCAATTGACGTTGCATTTAAACGTTTGGAGATTGTAGCAATCAGGGAAGAGAAAAGACTGGGTACAAAGGGTATTGAAAAAAGGATAAAAGATGAACTGGTTTCAAGAAAATAGAAGATGGCAATTGACGTTGCATTTAAATTTTTGGAGATTGTAGCTATCAGGGTAGAGAAAAGACTGGGTACAATGGGTATTGAAGAAAAGATAAAAGATGAACGGGATTCAAGAAGATAGAAGATGACAATTGACGTTGCATTTAGACTTTTGGAGATTGTAGCTATCAGGGAAGAGAAAAGACTTGGTACAGAAGGTATTGAAGAAAAGATAAAAGATGAACGGGATTCAAGAAGATAGAAGATGACTATTGACGTTGCATTTAAATTTTTGGAGGTTGTAGCTATCAGGGAAGAGAAAAGACTGGGTACAATGGGTATTGAAGTAAAGATAAAAGATGAACGGGATTCAAGAAGATAGAAGATGACAATTAACGTCGCATTTAAATTTTTGGAGATTGTAGCTATCAGGGAAGAGAAAAGATTTGGGACAATGGGTATTGAAGTAAAGATAAAAGATGAACGGGATTCAAGAAGACAGAAGATGGCAATTGACGTTGCATTTAAATTTTTGGAGATTGTAGCTATCAGGGAAGAGAAAAGACTGGGTACAATGGGTATTGAAGAAAGGATAAAAGATGAACGGGATTCAAGAATATAGAAGATGGCAATTGACGTTGCATTTAAATTTTTGGAGATTGTAGCTATCAGGGAAGAGAAAAGACTGGGTACAATGGGTATTGAAGAAAGTATAAAAGATGAACGAGATTCAAGAAGATAGAAGATGGCAATTGACGTTGCATTTAAATTTTTGGAGATTGTAGCTCTCAGGGAAGAGAAAAGACTGGGTACAATGGGTATTGAAATAAAGATAAAAGATGAACGGGATTCAAGAAGATAGAAGAGGACAATTAAAGTCGCATTTAGAGATTTAGAGATTGTAGCTATCAGGGAAGAGAAAAGACTGGGTATAATGGGTACTGAAGAAAGGATAAAAGATGAACGAGGTTCAAGAAGATAGAAGATGGCAATTGACGTTCCATTTAAATTTTTGGAGGTTGTAGCTATCAGGGAAGAGAAAAGACTGGGTACAATGGGTATTGAAGAAAGGATAAAAGATGAACGAGGTTCAAGAAGATAGAAGATGGCAATTGACGTTCCATTTAAATTTTTGGAGGTTGTAGCTATCAGGGAAGAGAAAAGACTTGGTACAATGGGTATTGAAGTAAAGATAAAAGATGAACGGGATTCAAGAAGATAGAAGATGACAATTAACGTCGCATTTAGAGTTTTAGAGATTGTAGCTATCAGGGTAGAGAAAAGACTGGGTATAATGGGTATTGAAGAAAGGATAAAAGATGAACGAGATTCAAGAAGATAGAAGATGGCAATTCACGTTGCATTTAAATTTTTGGAGGTTGTAGCTATCAGGGAAGAGAAAACACTGGGTACAATGGGTATTGAAGTGAAGATAAAAGATGAACGGGTTTCAAGAAGATAGAAGAGGACAATTAACGTCGCATTTAGACTTTTGGATATTGTAGCTATCAGGGAAGAGAAAAGACTGGGTACAATGGGTATTGAAGTAAAGATAAAAGATGAACGGGATTCAAGAAGATAGAAGAGGACAATTAACGTCGCATTTAGAGTTTTAGAGATTGTAGCTATCAGGGAAGAGAAAAGACTGGGTATAATGGGTATTGAAGAAAGGATAAAAGATGAACGAGATTCAAGAATATAGAAGATGGCAATTGACGTTGCATTTAAATTTTTGGAGGTTGTAGCTATCAGGGAATAGAAAAGACTTGGTACAGAAGCTATTGAAGAAAGGATAAAAGATGAACGAGATTCAAGAAGATAGAAGATGACAATTAACGTCGCATTTAGACTTTTGGAGATTGTAGCCATCAGGGAAGAGAAAAGATTGGGTAAAAGGGTATTGAAGAAAGGATAAAAGATGAACGAGATTCAAGAAGATAGAAGATGACAATTAACGTCGCATTTAGACTTTTGGAGATTGTAGCAATCAGGGAAGAGAAAAGACTGGGTACAATGGTTATTGAAGAAAAAATAAAAGATGAACGGGATTCAAGAAGATAGAAGAGGACAATTAACGTCGCATTTAGACTTTTGGAGATTGTAGCCATCAGGGAAGAAAAAAGACTGGGTACAAAGGATATTGAAGAAAGGATAAAAGATGAACGAGAATCAAGAAGATAGAAGATGGCAATTGAAGTTGCATTTAAATTTTTGGAGGTTGTAGCTATCAGGGAAGAGAAAAGACTGGGTACAAAGGTTATTGAAGAAAGGATAAAAGATGAACGAGATTCAAGAAGATAGAAGATGGCAATTGAAGTTGCATTTAAATTTTTGGAGATTGTAGCCATCAGGGAAGAGAAAAGACTGGGTACAAAGGATATTGAAGAAAGGATAAAAGATGAACGAGATTCAAGAAGATAGAAGATGGCAATTGAAGTTGCATTTAAATTTTTGGAGATTGTAGCTATCAGGGAAGAGAAAAGACTGGGTACAAAGGGTATTGAAGAAAGGATAAAAGATGACCTGGTTTCAAGAAGATAGACGATGGCAATTGACGTTGCATTTAAATTTTTGGAGATTGTAGATATCAGGGAAGAGAAAAGACTGGGTACAAAGGGAATTAAAGAAACGATAAAAGGTGAAATGGTTTCAAGAAGATAGACGTTGGCAATTGACGTTGCATTTAAATTTTTGGAGATTGTAGCTCTCAGGGAAGAGAAAAAACTGGGTACAATGGGTATTGAATAAAGGATAAAAGATGAACGAGATTCAAAAAGACAGAAGATGGCAATTGAAGTTGCTTTTAAATTTTTAGAGGTTGTAGCTATCAGGGAAGAGAAAAGGGGACTGGGACAATGGGTATTGATGAAAGGATAAAAGATGAACGAGATTCAAGAAGATAGAAGATGGCAATTGACGTTGCATTTAAATTTTTGGAGGTTGTAGCTATCAGGGAAGAGAAAAGACTGGGTACAATGGGTATTGAAGTAAAGATAAAAGATGAACGGGATTCAAGAAGATAGAAGAGGACAATTAACGTCGCATTTAGAGTTTTAGAGATTGTAGCTATCAGGGAAGAGAAAAGACTGGGTATAATGGGTATTGAAGAAAGGATAAAAGATGAACGAGTTTCAACAAGATAGAAGATGGCAATTGACGTTGCATTTAAATTTTTGGAGGTTGTATCTTTCAGGGAAGAGAAAAGACTTGGTACAGCAGGTATTGAAGAAAGGATAAAATATGAACGGGATTCAAGAAGATAGAAGATGACAATTAACGTCGCATTTAGACTTTTGGAGATTGTAGCTATCAGGGAAGAGAAAAGACTTGGTACAATGGGTATTGAAGTAAAGATAAAAGATGAACGGGATTCAAGAATATAGAAGATGGCAATTGACGTTGCATTTAAATTTTTGGAGATTGTAGCTTTCAGGGAAGAGAAAAGACTGGGTACAATGGGTATTGAAGAAAGGATAAAAGATGAACGGGATTCAAGAAGATAGAAGATGGCAATTGACGTTGCATTTAAATTTTTGGAGATTGTAGCTCTCAGGGAAGAGAAAAGACTGGGTACAATGGGTATTCAAGTAAAGATAAAAGATGAACGGGATTCAAGAAGATACGAGAGGACAATTAACGTCGCATTTAGACTTTTGGAGATTGTAGCTATCAGGGAAGAGAAAAGACTGGGTACAATGGGTATTGAAATAAAGATAAAAGATGAACGGGATTCAAGAAGATAGAAGAGGACAATTAACGTCGCATTTAGAGTTTTAGAGATTGTAGCCATCAGGGAAGAGAAAAGACTGGGTATAATGAGTATTGAAGAAAGGATAAAAGATGAACGATATTCAAGAAGATAGAAGATGGCAATTGACGTTGCATTTAAATTTTTGGAGGTTGTAGCTATCAGGGAAGAGAAAAGACTGGGTATAATGAGTATTGAAGAAAAGATAAAAGATGAACGGGATTCAAGAAGATAGAAGATGGCAATTAACGTCGCATTTAGACTTTTGGAGATTGTAGCCATCAGGGAAGAGAAAAGACTGTGTACAAAGGGTATTGAAGAAAGGATAAAAGATGAACGAGATTTAAGAAGATAGAAGATGGCAATTGACGTTGCATTTAAATTTTTGGAGGTTGTAGCTATCAGGGAAGAGAAAAGTTGGTATAATGGGTATTGAAGAAAGGATAAAAGATGAACGAGATTCAAGAAGATAGAAGATGGCAATTGACGTTCCATTTAAATTTTTGGAGATTGTAGCTATCAGGGAAGAAAAAAGACTGGGTACAATGGGTATTGAAGAAAGGATAAAAGATGAACGAGATTCAAGAAGATAGAAGATGGCAATTGACGTTGCATTTAAATTTTTAGAGATTGTAGCTCTCAGGGAAGAGAAAAGACTGGGTACAATGCGTATTGAAATAAAGATAAAAGATGAACGGGATTCAAGAAGATAGAAGAGGACAATTAACGTCGCATTTAGAGATTTAGAGATTGTAGCTATCAGGGAAGAGAAAAGACTGGGTATAATGTGTATTGAAGAAAGGATAAAAGATGAACGAGATTCAAGAAGATAGAAGATGGCAATTGACGTTCCATTTAAATTTTTGGAGGTTGTAGCTATCAGGGAAGAGAAAAGACTTGGTACAGAAGGTATTGAAGAAAAGATAAAAGATGAACGGGATTCAAGAAGATAGAAGAGGACAATTAACGTCGCATTTAGACTTTTGGATATTGTAGCTATCAGGAAAGAGAAAAGACTGGGTACAATGGGTATTGAAGTAAAGATAAAAGATGAACGGGATTCAAGAAGATAGAAGAGGACAATTAACGTCGCATTTAGAGTTTTAGAGATTGTAGCTATCAGGGAAGAGAAAAGACTGGGTATAATGGGTATTGAAGAAAGGATAAAAGATGAACGAGATTCAAGAAGATAGAAGATGGCAATTGACGTTGCATTTAAATTTTTGGAGATTGTAGCTATCAGGGAAGAGAAAAGACTGGGTACAATGGGTATTGAAGTAAAGATAAAAGATGAACGGGATTCAAGAATATAGAAGATGGCAATTGACGTTGCATTTAAATTTTTGGAGGTTGTAGCTATCAGGGAAGAGAAAAGACTTGGTACAGAAGGTATTGAAGAAAGGATAAAAGATGAACGAGATTCAAGAAGGTAGAAGATGACAATTAACGTCGCATTTAGACTTTTGGAGATTGTAGCCATCAGGGAAGAGAAAAGACTGGGTACAAAGGGTATTGAAGAAAGGATAAAAGATGAACGAGATTCAAGAAGATAGAAGATGGCAATTGACGTTGCATTTAAATTTTTGGAGGTTGTAGCTATCAGGGAAGAGAAAAGACTGGGTACAATGGGTATTGATGCAAAAATAAAAGATGAACGGGATTCAAGAAGATAGAAGAGGACAATTAACGTCGCATTTAGACTTTTGGAGATTGTAGCCATCAGGGAAGAGAAAAGACTGGGTACAAAGGATATTGAAGAAAGGATAAAAGATGAACGAGATTCAAGAAGATAGAAGATGGCAATTGAAGTTGCATTTAAATTTTTGGAGATTGTAGCTATCAGGGAAGAGAAAAGACTGGGTACAAAGGGTATTGAAGAAAGGATAAAAGGTGAAATGGTTTCAAGAAGATAGACGTTGGCAATTGACGTTGCATTTAAATTTTTGGAGATTGTAGCTCTCAGGGAAGAGAAAAGACTGGGTACAATGGGTATTGAATAAAGGATAAAAGATGAACGAGATTCAAAAAACAGAAGATGGCAATTGAAGTTGCATTTAAATTTTTAGAGGTTGTAGCTATCAGGGAAGAGAAAAGACTGGGTACAATGGGTATTGATGAAAGGATAAAAGATGAACGAGATTCAAGAAGATAGAAGATGGCAATTGACGTTGCATTTAAATTTTTGGAGGTTGTAGCTATCAGGGAAGAGAAAAGACTGGGTACAATGAGTATTGAAGAAAAAATAAAAGATGAACGGGATTCAAGAAGATAAAAGAGGACAATTAACGTCGAATTTAGACTTTTGGAGATTGTAGCCATCAGGGAAGAGAAAAGACTCGGTACAATGGGTATTGAAGAAAGGATAAAAGATGAACGAGATTCAAGAAGATAGAAGATGGCAATTGACGTTGCATTTAAATTTTTGGAGGTTGTAGCTATCAGGGAAGAGAAAAGACTTGGTACAGAAGGTATTGAAGAAAAGATAAAAGATGAACGGGATTCAAGAAGATAGAAGAGGACAATTAACGTCGCATTTAGACTTTTGGAGATTGTAGCTATCAGGGAAGAGA
Source organism: Ascarosepion bandense (assembly GCA_037127315.1). Classification (NCBI taxonomy): domain Eukaryota; kingdom Metazoa; phylum Mollusca; class Cephalopoda; order Sepiida; family Sepiidae; genus Ascarosepion; species Ascarosepion bandense. The sequence continues at coordinate 1,608,577 of JBBBDQ010001034.1, read as the reverse complement.
AAAGACTGGGTACAATGGGTATTGAAGAAAGGATAAAAGATGAACGAGATTCAAGAAGATAGAAGATGGCAATTGAAGTTGCATTTAAATTTTTGGAGATTGTAGCTATCAGGGAAGAGAAAAGACTGCGTACAATGGGTATTGAAGAAATGATAAAATATGAACGAGATTCAAGAAGATAGAAGATGGCAATTGAAGTTGCATTTAAATTTTTGGAGATTGTAGCTATCAGGGAAGAGAAAAGATTGGGTACAAAGGGTATTGAAGAAAGGATAAAAGATGAACGGGATTCAAGAAGATAGATGACAGTTGACGTTGCATTTAAACTTTTGAAGTTTGTACGCCCTTGTGCAACTTAACTGAAACAAATCTAATAGTGTCTTCCTAGGATCTTTCACGCTTTCTTTAATCACATATACGTCATCTCTTTGTGTTGTTTTTCTCTTCCGATCGCTTTTTTCTTTACGTTTTAGTCTGATGGGTCCAGTTTCGCAAACCATCGGACTTTTGTGATTTGTTCGGCCCTGAAACAACGTTTGATCTTATGTAGCCCCCTGCGCATCAGTGGTGGTACCGCCTTGCTTGTGATTTGTTCGGAAGGCTATGCACGACTGCTGCTGCGTATTCCCTGATCACAAGGAACCTTAAATTAGAACTGGAGAAACTTGACTTGCATTCGTTGAGATGAAGGGTGGGATTCATATTCGTTTAAACGAATCCTCATCTCGGAGCTCGAATCTGGCAAGAAACTACATCGAACTACACGTCATCGTTTCAAGGATCAACTGAAATAAACCTTGATGAGGACAGAAATCAGTCCTGGCAATTAGGGATTGGAATCTCTAGAATGGACCAATTGAAGAAGAGCAGATCTCGAAATAAACAACACCCTTCGAAAACACCCTTTTCTTAATCGTTTAACCCCAAGCAAGGCGCTACCACCACTGATACGCAGGGGGCTACATAAGATCAAAAGTTTAAGAGGAGAGCGAGGTGAAAGACGGCCCAGCTACAGTGGGTGTCAGAGAAAGGGCAAGTAAAGGACGAAATCACAGGTGAGAAGACAGTTGCTAAGGTAGAGAGAAAGAAAAAGAAGATAGAACAAGATACACAGTGTAATGTCGAAAGAACTGGAGTCAGGTGGATAACAGATGGGTATTAACCATGCATTTAAATACCTTGAGATTGTATCTGTCAAGAAAGCAAGAATACGGACCTGAAGTCAAACATAAGATAAGGAAGGCGCTTAAAGATTAATCAGAGCTCTCCATCGCCTAAACTATCCTAGGCTACCATGCGATGGCTGTGATTGTCTCTTCAGATCCAACATAAGACCCATTTTATACCGAAAGAAAATGTCGATGATCACCCCAATACTCGGCAACGAATTCTGACAACGACGAAACAAACATAGTCAGATCTTGTCCAGTAGAAAACCTGAAATTGATCCGGTTAATTAGGAGAAAGAAGCTTAAAAAAGAACCAGTTGAAGAAAGCAATCTACGAAAGACAATCGTTCGAAACCACCAGAAGACAAACAGAAGAGACGAAGAGATCCCAAAGAAAAGCTGTAGCTCTCCATCCCCTGAATCCACGTAGCCTATCATGCAGTAGCTGTTGGCGTCTCTTCAGATACAACATAGGACCCATTTCGCAAAGAAGGAAATGTCGATGATCACCCCAATACTCGGCAACGCGTTCCTTCAACGACGATACAAACATAGTCAGGTCTTATCCACTACTGAGACAGAAATCGATCCGTTCAACTGGGGGACGGAAACTTCAAGAAGAACCAATTGAAGAAGAGCAGTCCACGAAAAAACAATCGTTTGAAAACATCAGAAGACAAATAGAAGAGACGAAAAGAGTACAAGGAAAAGCCAGAGCTCCCCATTCCTTGAACCTTTCTAGTATACCATACGGTGACAGCAGACGTCTCTTCAGATACAACATAGGACCCATTTCGCAAAGAAGGAAATGTCGATGATCACCCCAATACTCGGCAACGCGTTCCTTCAACGACGATACAAACATAGTCAGGTCTTGTCCACTACTGAGACAGAAATCGATCCGTTCAACTGGGGGACGGAAACTTCAAGAAGAACCAATTGAAGAAGAGCAGTCCACGAAAAAACAATCGTTTGAAAACATCAGAAGACAAATAGAAGAGACGAAAAGAGTACAAGGAAAAGCCAGAGCTCCCCATTCCTTGAACCTTTCTAGTATACCATACGGTGACAGCAGACGTCTCTTCAGATACAACATAGGACCCATTTCGCAAAGAAGGAAATGTCGATGATCACCCCAATACTCGGCAACGCGTTCCTTCAACGACGATACAAACATAGTCAGGTCTTGTCCACTACTGAGACAGAAATCGATCCGTTCAACTGGGGTACGGAAACTTCAAGAAGAACCAATTGAAGAAGAGCAGTCCACGAAAAAACAATCGTTTGAAAACATCAGAAGACAAATAGAAGAGACGAAAAGAGTACAAGGAAAAGCCAGAGCTCCCCATTCCTTGAACCTTTCTAGTATACCATACGGTGACAGCAGACGTCTCTTCAGATACAACATAGGACCCATTTCGCAAAGAAGGAAATGTCGGTGATCTCCCCAATACTCGGCAACGCTTTCCTTCAACGACGATACAAACATAGTCAGGTCTTGTCCACTACTGAGACAGAAATCGATCCGGTCAAGTGGGAGACGGAAGCTTCAAGAAGAACCAATTGAAGAAGAACAGTCCACGAAAAGTATTCTTCGAAACCACAAGAAGACGAATAGAAGAGACGAAGAAATCCCCAAAGAAAAGCCAGAGCTCTCCATCCCCTGAACCCACCTGGCTACCATACGGTGACAGCAGACGTCTCTTCAGATACAACATAGGACCCATTTCGCAAAGAAGGAAATGTCAATGATCTTCCCAATACTCGGCAACGCGTTCCTTCAACGACGATACATAGTCAGGTCTTGTCCATTACAGAAATCGATCCGGTCAACTGGGGGACGGAAACTTCAAGAAGAACCAATTGAAGAAGGGCAGTCCACGAAATAGAAAATCGTTCAAAAACACCAGAAGACAAATAGAAGAGACGAAAAGAGTCCAAAGAAAAGCCAGATATTTTCATCAACTGAACATTCCAACCCGATGGGAATATGGTGGCTGCTGACGTCACTTCAGTTCCAACAGAGGGCCCATTTCACAGAGAAGGAAATGTCGATGATCACCCCAATACTCGGCAACAAGTTCTGACAATGATGATGGCGTACAATCAATAAGTGCTGTTATGAAATGACATGATTTTAGATAGATTTAAAGATATGGTCTCTGAAATCATAATTGGGGAGAACCATGATCGCCCACAACCTGAAGAGACATGGAACATAGAAGAGCAGCTTGTGTAAATGGATGGCAGAACAATGTTTAGGGGAGATAACAAAAAAAATTATTAAGTGCTACAAAAGACAGGAAATTGGGGAGAGCCATCATCATCAACGTCTGGAAGGGACACGGAACATAGAAGAGCAGCTTGTGTAAATGGATGACAAAAGCCGCTTTAGCGCGATAACTAAACGACAAAATTTATCAAGGGCTACAAAAGACAAAGATTATGAAGAACTATGATCCCCAACGTCCTGAAAGAACACGACTTAAAAAAAAAAGAGTTGTGTAGAGTTTGTTTAACGGCATATCAACATCTCTTTAGGTTATTTAATGCCAAAAAGGTAACATTTTAAGGGTTTTTTTAATGTTTGGTTATAGTGAGAAGGTTGATTTAGTCAGATTTTGATTATTTTTTTTTTTGTTTTTATTCTTTTTTATTTCAGAAAACTGAAAATGTCTCCTAGTTTTGTATCTAAAAATCTTTTGCCAAGAATAATTTCTTCAGTTTGGGGGGGGGGGGGTAACTAGGTGGGACCCGAACAGGTGCTACCACTCCGGGTCAGAGTGGACCTGGGAACAACAGCAATTAAGAGGTGGTTCCATGCTCCTCACAACCTCCCAATCAGAGGCCTTGCTGTCGGATGTACTTTACCGTCACGCCCAGGACCAAGAAGAAAAAGAAGAAGAAAGAGGAGAAGGAAGAGGATGAGGAGCTTGTGTAAATATATGGCAAGATGGACTTTCGGCGCGATAACTAAGAGACACTTTATTAAGAAATACAAAGAAGAGGAAATCATGGAGAGCCATAAGCAAGAAGAAATCACCAACACGCATATTCTGCAAAACGCTTTTGTCATGCCTATCACCTTCGTGCGTTGGGAAAGGTATGAATACATCACGTCTCCCGCCAGCTATGGGTTAAACAAGACAGATTGCGTTCGATAAACTTGGTTGGCAACCAGTCTACCGCAGAAAGTAAACCTACTGCGGGATAATCTTCTGCCCAGCCAGTTATGTCTTTTTCGAGACATGATCGCCCAAAGCGTGTAACACGTGCGGCCCTTAACCGACTGTCACTCTCGTGGCTTTCATCCATAGCAGTTCAACAGTGACCAAAATATTTCAAAGCACAGGGAGAAATAGACTCGTGCCTTCACCACAGGACGTCGCTGTGAGACATTTGCTTCCCTTACACGAGTCTCGAAAATTCGTTGACATTTTCGAGCCGCTTAGTGGGCATCTAGATGGGAAAAAAATGAATGTGATTAGAATGTGTCGCATCAATGTCTTTATGTAATGAGAAGACTTTTGTGCGAACAAGTCAACCAACTGAACACTTGTCCCAAAACAGCTGTTGTTATTGTGCGAAATCCGTTTAGAAATGGGGCGGTGGCTGCTCTTATTGGGTGGATTGATTGGTCGGGCGGTGGGTTGACGTCTTTCACTTTAAGGGGATTGGTGGTTGGGTGCTGCTAGGCTCAGTGGTCCGGGTGATTGGTTAGGGCAAGAAGAACTCTAGGTACAAAGGAAGGGTTGGCTAGGCTTCTGTGTTATTTAGGTTGGTGTACAGAATGAGATATTGGCAAAGGAAGAGGTGAAAAAAAGTGCTCGTGGGTGTATGATGTTATGTCGATATATATATATATATATATATATATATATATATATATATATATATATGTCAACAAATGAAGAATATATGTATATATATATGTCTACAAATGAAGATTATATATATATATATATATATAATATTTATTAATAAATTATAATTGATATGTTATAATATCACTACAAAAGTAGCAATTTTGTTTCGACACTTTTTGTGTCTTTTCAAGTGATCACTTGAAAAGACACAAAAAGTGTCGAAGCAAAATAGCCACTTTTGTAGTGATATTATAACATATCAATGTTATAATTTATTAATAAATATTATTATTATTATTATTAGCTCTACTTTGTATTGAGCACTTTTTTAAAAATAGTGTTGCTTTGGATGGGGAATATTATTCCACCCATACTTGGATATATATATATATATATATATATATATATATATAATCTTCATTTGTAAACGAGTTATTACGCGACCTAGGTTTCTACCATGTGGTGTCTTCAGGCGATTTGCAAAAACTGATTTTACCATTTTTGTTTGTTTGTTTGTTTGTTTGTTTACATGTAGGTATATATATATATATATATATATATATATATATACATAAACTTATTTATAAATGGAACTTTGTGTGTGTATGTGTGTGTGTGTGTCCGTTACTTATAGACACCGAAACGGCTGAACCGATTTTTTTGAAAATTTACACAGTTGTACTGTAAGTGTCTGCGAGTGTTCTTACCAAGGTTTTGTGTCGAGGTACCCCCGATAAATATCGAAAATCAATAATCGAAACAATCGGGTTATAGAAGGAGTGGTCTAATTTTAATCAAATTTGATACACTCATAGATAAAGACATAAAAAACGACATTCAGAAGTTTCAAGGTTGCAGTTCTTACAATAGTGCAGAAAATCGATAATATATATATATATATATATATATATATATATATATATATAAAAGACAAGATGTTTGTGTGTGTGTCTGTTTATCTGCCTGTATGTCTGTATTTTTTCAGCCATTTTATTTTAGTTTTTGCTTCAGGTTTGGTTCTAAATAGGTATAATTGTAGTTC
>JBBBDQ010001034.1:1450000-1600000 GCA_037127315.1 Ascarosepion bandense | reverse complement strand
TTTTTCCATGTTAAGCTTTTTAAGAAAGTAATGTATTTGTTCATCAACTATGTAGTTGGGAAAATTATTATTGATGAGTGTCTGTTTTATGTTTTTTAGTTCACTGTAGAAGATCTGATTTGTAGATGAATTGACTTTTGCACGGTATAATAGATTTTTTATGATGGCTATTTTGTAATAGTGGGGGCATTCACTAATATAATTGAGTGTGGAGGGATTTTTATTAGTAGGTTTTTGATACGGTGAGATAGTAAATTTATTGTTGTCAGTGTTACTGTTAATTAATATATCAAGAAAAGGAATTTTGTTATCTTTGCTAAGTTCATAAGTAAATTTTAAAACTGAGTTATTTTGAAACTGTTTTTGAAGTTGTAAGATTTCATTAGTATTTTTAATTGATAGTAGGATATCATCAACATATCTTAGATATATTGATGGTTTTGTAAATTTTGCAAAGGTAGTATTTTCAAGGTTAGACATGTAGAAATTACTAAAAATCGGACCAAGCACTGAACCCATGGAGACTCCGTCACGTTGTATATATATAGTGTTGTTTGGATCAACAAAAGGCACTTCAGTAGTACAAGCTAGTAGAATTTTTCTTAGGATGTTGGGATTAATTTTGAGTGGGGGTAATGAAGGATTACTGTAAACATTTCTTATAATTATATCAATAGTTTCACTGACGGGTACATTAGTAAAAAGGTTTTCCACATCAAGTGAAGCTATGATTTCATTATTAGGATTTTCACTCTTGAGGATTTGGATTGCCTCTAGGGTTGACTTTATGCTGTATTTACTCGGAAGGTAGGGTGTGATAAGCTGGTTAATATGTTTAGTTAACTGGTATACAGGAGTAGGAATTTGGGATATGATAGGGCGGAGAGGATAGTTAGGTTTATGAGTTTTTATGGTTCCGTATATGTAACCAGGTTTATAGTCACCAATAATTTTAGGGAGTTTTAAGGAATTCTGATCAGCGTTGTTGGCACTAATGAGTTTATTAATTTTAGATTTTAGTTGGTGTGTCGGGTTTTTGTTAATTTTTTTAAATTTTGTGTGGTCATGGAGTATGTGGTTGAGTTTTGTGTTGTAATCTGATTTGTTAAGTACAACAAAGATGTTAGCCTTGTCAGCTTTTTTTACAATTATGTGAAGGTGGTTGCGTAGTTCGTGCGCAGCACTTTTTAGTTGTTTCGATAGAATTTTTGAGGAGCTTCTGCTTTTATCATGGCGATCTTTGATTGCCTCAGCCTTAAGTAGATCTTTCAGTTCGGGTTTAACGGTTATAAGTTTTTCATCTTGTAATTTAGTGATGCTTTGATAGAGCGTTTCTATTTCAATTTTTTAGTAAGCTGGTTATACTTACGGTATATATGGCAGTTAGGTCCAAGGTTGAGTAATTCTTCTTGGTGCTTAGTTAGTTGGTGGTTGGAAAGATTTATGAATTTATCGAATTTTTTGGGAAGAGTGATCGTGCCATTGTATAGTGAATTAAGTTTTTTGACAATTTTAGCACGGTGTTCAATTTCAGATTTTGCAGTGATTTTGGATAGTCTGAGTATTATTTCTTCTAGTTGGTTTGAGGTAGTTATATCTTTCAGTTTGTTGTAGAGGTCATGTTTGTTCTTGTATAATGTGTCAAGATTTTCTTTCGCTATTTCAATTTGCCTTTTCACAAGGCTCCATTTATATTTCAAGGTGGTGATGGTGTGTTGGGCTGCTGGATCATGTAATTTAAATTGTGTATATTTTGGCAGCATTTTTTCATTAATGCAGGTTTCATTGAATAATATAGACAAGTTTTGTCTATTAATTTTGTGTAGGATCCGTTCATACCGTCTGATATACTTGATGGTGATGTCGTTAAAAGACAACAGAAAATCACAGTATTTGTTGAATTTTTTATCAGGTCTAAGCTTTCGGCTCACATAAGCCATTATCAAAGAGTAAATAATAACACACAGTAAACATAGAACATTTAAGCTATTAACAATAAAGATAATTGAATTGAAAATATAAGTCCATCCCTACCGTGGCGGATGGCCGAAGACAGTGACAAAATAGTGGTGTTGTGGTCCCTGGTCTGATTACAGACATTTGAGTACGTTGTTGGAAATATCGAAATTGATTGTATTCAAACCAGGTTTAAACTGTTTAATGTAGAGTGCTTCGAGGATTTTTAGTTTCTGCTTATTATTTTCTTGTTTGAGTATGTACGTGTTATCAACAAGCGTTTGTCTCAGAAGTGTGCGTTGATAACCGTGTTGTTCTAAATGACGGAATATATTTGAATTTTTATTTAAGTGCAACGTCAGACGCCGTGAGAGCGAATTTGTGGTGTGGCCGATGTAGATATTATTAAGGTTGTTAGAGATACATTCTCTAAATGGACATATGAATTTATATACTACATTGGTCTTTTGCAAATCACTAACGGTGGGGGAAGAGTCGTTGCGGACAAATGAATTAGATGTAGTGGATTTAGTGTAATATATAATGAACTTAATTCTTTTGTTAGAGTCTGTCGGAGAAATATTAGTATTTATGAGTTTTTTTAGGATGTTTTCATCTAGTTGGTAGTTGGAGTGCATCTGGCTACGGTATAAGAGAGTGATATGTTTAGGATTGGTTGGGTTAGTATCATGTGTTGTTTTTTCCATGTTAAGCTTTTTAAGAAAGTAATGTATATATATATATATAACGTTCTTTTTATAACACTGGCAGTCTAGCCGGGCGTTGCTCGGGTGTAACAAAAGCTTTAAAATTAATCCATAGTCCTGGAGCTCAGACTCTTTGGACATTGGCACGAAAGACTAAAAAGCATTAGTTGTTTCCAGTTAAAGCGAAACCGTACACTGAAAGAAAAATGAATGGATGTAAGTCAAATTTTGATTTCCTGGTATCGATATCAAATAAATTTTTTTCGTCGTAAACTGAATTTTGAAGGCTAAATAAGTCCTCTGAGTAAATGGTATCATGGCTGAGACTAAGAACTACAATTATAGCTACTTAGAGCCAAACCCGAAGCAAAAACTAAAATAAAAGGGCTGAAAAAATACAGACATACAGGCAGATAAACAGACACGCACACAAACATCTTGCCTTTTCTATATATATATATATATATATATATATATATGTGTGTGTGTGTGTGTGTGTGTGTGTGTGTGTGTGTGTGTGTGTATATTATCGATTTTCTGCACTATTGTAAGAACTGCAACCATGAAACTTCTGAATATCCTTTCGTATGTCTTTGTCTATGAGTGTATCAAATTTGATTAAAATCGGAGCACTCCTTCTATAACCCGATTTTTTCGATTTTCGATATTTATCGGGGGTACCTCGACACAAAACCTAGCTAAGAACACTCGCAGACGCTTATAGTAGAACTGTATAAATTTTCAAGAAAATCGGTTTAGCTGTTTCGGAGTCTATAGATAACGGACACACACACACACTGACACACACACACACACACACACATGCACACACATAGTTCCATTTATAAATAAGTTTAGATAGTGGATATATGTGTGTGCGTAAGTGTTTGTGTTCAAGGCAACTTGTTTTTTTTAGTTAGAAGAGACGAGATATGCAACGAACAGAACATGGCTCTACGAAAAGTATTTTTCCTGTTTGTTTATGTCAACATTGCGAGCGTTTTATTCATTTTTAAGTGACAGTGCAGCATTTTTTTTATGACTATAAGCAAATCCAAACGCCTGTCGCATATGAAAATGACATCAATATTTATATAACACAATCTTTATGAGACTAGAAGATCTGTTCGCTGAAAAGCCAGAAAATTAAATCATCCTTTCTTTCTCTTAATTAAACTTTATGTTGTTTTTCTTTGGTTTATTATCAGTTCCACATATCACCCGAAGAGGAGCAGTTTGGCTCCGAAACATGAAAATGTAGTGATACTATTGCTTTTATAAACCATTGTACAACTATTACAATATAAAACTCTACTCTGTATCGAGCACTCTTTATAAAAGTAAATGCTTGAACAGTGGGTTTTTAATCTACGTGTTCTTTCACTTTTTGGTGTATCTATATATATATAACAATATTGATAAAATCAATAATAATAAACATAACACTATTAACTTATACTATTGCAACCAAACACATAATAATTACAAACAATATGAAAAACTCTCAAAAACATAATACGTAGAAATGTTAAACCAGTGGATAGTAATAATCAAATTAAACTCATCATATATCATAAAAAATTCAAAACAATTGACCTCATAGTCTCTAATAACCTTACAAGCACTAAACTAAATTCTCTACAAAAAAACCAATGTAGTGTATCAATTTACATGCCCGTTCAGAGATTGTATCTCTGGTACTAATAATAAACCCACTACATATATTAGTTTTACTACAACCACGCTCTCCCGTAGACTTACCTGTCATCTTTCTGATCAGAGTACAATTAAATAACATTTCTCAGAAAAACATAACCATGTGGGTAATATCAGACAGATTTTAGTCAACAATACAATAATCTTCACTGATACACACAGTAAAAAGAACCTTCAGATATTGGAGGCCATCTACAATAAATAAAAAAAAAACCCACACTTAAATCCCGTTTAAATCTGGTCATAACACATTACATTGCATTTCAATACATGCTTCTGTTATCATTTCGTGCTATCATGCGGTGGGATGTCATAGAACCGCATTACAAATTTGAGAACTGCGTTTGTTATTTTTGGTAACTATTGCCGTTGCTTAACAAAGTTTATGTCAACACAAGATAAAATGGTCGCTGATTTTTTTTTTTTTTATAAGCGTTTCACCCCGAGCAAAGCATGTCACTGTCACTACTGTGCAGGGGGCTACGTAGAGTGGAGAAAGGCTGATTAAATATAGGAAATAACAGAGGGTGGGTGATAGGCGGGTGAGGATACCGAGAATGAGGGTTGGGTAGATGAGAGTGTTGTGAGAATAATTGGGAGTTAGTGTGATAGGAGGTGTCTATTGACCCTACATTTAAACGCCTAGAGATTGTAACTGTCGGGAAAGCAGACTTGTGGAAGGGAGTTCCACAGGCGGGAAGCGCGAGAAAAGAAGCTGTTGGAGTAGAATTTACGGTTACATCTTATTTGTTTAACTGTAAAAGGGTGGGACCTAGTTGCTAATCTAGTATCTCGTGTAAATTCGTGCTTAGGCGGCACCAGTGATCTAAGCTCATCGGAGCAGAAGCCATGAAAGTACTTGTAGAAGAGGCACAGGGAAGCTACATCACGCCGGTGTGAGAGCGGCTGCAGCCGGTCTGCCAAGTCAGTATCAACCACGTTACAGATCCTCCTTTGTATTTTGTCAAGAAGCCCAAGGAGAGCAGCAGGGGCACCCGACCAGATATGGCAGCAATATTCAATACACGGGCGGATGGTAGATTTGTATATGTGCAGAATAGTTTCAGGTGGGAAAAATTTCCGGGCCCTGCACAGGGAGCCCACTTTCATAGCAGCAGATTTGGCAATGGATTCAATATAGTCATTCCATTTGAGGTCCGCCGAGAGTGTAAGGCCAAGGAGGCGTAGTATTTTACTCTCTGGGAGGCTAGCCTGTCCCATGTTAATGGGAGGTAGATGCGATTGTCTATGGTGGTTAGTTGGTAACAGCTTTGTTTTGGAGGCATTGAAATTTACCAACCATTTCCTACCCCAGGTCACTACGGATTGGAGGTCCCTTTCAAGTGCGGCAGCGAGGTTCACTTTGTCGTCCAGACCTGGTTTCTGATCGATGCGGGAGTAGATTGTTGTGTCGTCGGCATACATGCCAACTTGGGATCTAATGGTGTCGGGGAGATCATTAATGTAGATCAGAAAGAGCGTGGGACCTAGGATAGAACCTTGAGGGACGCCCGCGTTCGTCTGGTAGTTTTGGGAGGCATGCCCATTTAATACCACCTTTAATGTGCGGTTAGAGAGGAAGGACTGGATGAGGTCAAACAGATGTCCAGTTATCCCATAGCTCCGCAGTTTGCACAAGAGGCCAGCATGCCAGACCCTGTCGAATGGAGATATCCAAGGCAACGGTTCGGGCTTCACCATTCTTGTCGAGTGCCTGATGTTTTTGTGTTACCGTCCTTGTAACCTCTCTGCAGATGGCTCATGTGAGCCGAAAGCTTAGAACCAACTAAATAAAAATGTTAGAGAATTTTTGTCTTTATTTTCACCTGAAAATAAAGCTAAAATACGATATTTAGAACGGCTTATGATTAAACATAATAGACATTCTTTGTCTCTTTATATTTAAACGTGTCTTCCTTAATTTTTCTTATATTTGCTATATATGTATTTATATGCATATATGTTTAGAACTCTCTTAGAGAGTTATCCTACCACTGTATGTACAGGATACTCCTTTGGATTCTTCTATACCTACACTGCATGCTGATATATATATATATATATATATCAGATTAAATTATTATTTTTAAATTATATATATGTGTGTTTTATCACTTTCTTAAAATATTGTTTTTCTTTCATAGTTTCTTTGCCTTTCTATTCTTTTGTTTGTTCCTTCTTTCTTTGTCTTGTCTTCCATATTAACATTTGCCTGTCTTTACTTTGTCTGCGTTGTGACTAGACGATTTAACTAATGACCCCTAAAAATCATATTTTTCTTTCTTTCTTTCTTTTCCTTTGGCTTTATCAACATGAGGATTAAAACGATAGACATGGGTGCAGTTAACAGAAGCAGCAAAGTTTAGGATAGTTTGCATGTGAGTAGAAAAAGTAAAGAGAGAAACAAAATGTCAGACATAGGGCCGGTTTGTAGGAGAGATAAACATTAAGACATGGGTCCGGTTTCTCTGAGAGATAAGCGTTTCGATCTGGGTTCTGTTTGTATGAAAGGTAAACTGTTAGACATAAGTCTGGTTTGTTCGAGTGATAAACATTTACAGAAAGGCCCCATTTCTCCAAAAGATAGTTAGACATAGGTTCGGTTTGTCTGAGAGAAAACCTGTTAGACATAAGTTCAGGTTATCCGAGAGATACGCATTTAGACATAGATCTGGTTTGTCGGAGAAATAAACCATTAGACATAGGTTTGATTTGACCGAGAGAAAAACAGATTTACTTCCGGTTTATCTCATAGATAAAAAGTTACATAGGTTCAGTTTGTCTGAGAGAAAAACTGTTAAACATAAATTCAGGTTATCCGAGAGATACGCATTTAGAGATAGGTCTGGCTTGACCGAGATATAAACTTTTAGACGTAGGTCCAGTTTGTCCGTAAGATAAGTTTAGGATAGTTTGCATGCGGGTACAAACAATAGTCAGTTAAGTGCCCTTCGTGATACACGTTTTGAGCGATCATGTCTCGAAAGAGACATGACTGACTGGGCAGAAAATTATCCCGCAGTAGGTTGCCATTGTATTCTACAGTAGACTGGTTGCCAGCCAAGGCTATAGAACCCAATCTGTTCTATTATTTAACCCATAATTGGAGGGAAGAGACGGATTAATACCTTTCCCAAGGGTATTCGTGCGTAAGTGAATGCAAGGAATCCAAATGGAATTCGAACTCGGCTCCCCGATTTGTCGTTCCAAGTCGATGTCCGCTGCACCACAACGCACATAGACATGGGTCTGGTTTCTCTGAGAGATAAACGTTTAGATCTAGGTCCGGTTTGTCCGAAAGAAAAACAGATACATATCCGGTTTGACCGAGAAATGAAATGTGAGACAAAAGTCCAGTTTGTCCAAGAAATAAACAGTTTGGTTTGACCGAAACATAAACTTTTAGACGTAGGTCCAGTTTGTCCGTAAGATAATCATTTAGTCATAGGTCCAGTTTAGATGAGAGATAAAACATTAGACGTAGGTCTGATTTGACCGAAAGATAATCATTTGGACATAGGTCTGGATTAAACGAAAGATATACAGTTAAACATAGGTCCAGTTTTACTGAGCGATAAACATTTAGACATCGGTCAAGTTTTACTGGGCGATAAACATTTAGACATACGTCCAGTTTTACTGAGCGATAAACATTTAGACATAGGTCCAGTTTTACTGAGCGATAAACATTTAGACATAGGTCCAGTTTTACTGGGCGATAAACATTTAGATATGCTTCTGGTTTGACCAAGAGATAAAATATTAGACATAGGTTTGGTCTGATCAGTCCAAGAGATACACAGTTAGAAATAGGTTCGATTTGTCCGGGAGTTACACAAGCATAGGCCTGATTTGACCGAGAGACTCAGCATGAAGGCCTACATCAAATGCCTTGAGTTGGTAGGGCAGCCTAGGTTTTAGACTAGAGGTCGGCAACCCCCAGCCCGCAGGCCATATCCGGCCCGCTGCCTTACTCAGGACACGATATTAATATAGGTAAACCAAACCAAAGTGACAGTTGATAGTCTTAACATATGATTCTATATAGCTTTTTGGCCCTCACTCTCCAAAAGGTTACCGACCCCTGGTTTAGACGGTAGCTGCTGGAGGTCCATTTGAATGACACTAGGACACTGCACCATCTCACACAAGTAGTAGAAGCCAGCCATGGATATCAGAGAATTCCTGCGACCATATCTTCTCTTACATATAACCACCTAACTCCCCAGACAGCAAAGTCGTCTGGAGGCTGTGTTTGACGCCAATGGCGATTTTATTAAAGAAATTTACTCTTTCGTATTTCAAAGTATTTTTGTGTCATTCTGGTAAATATGTTTGTTAAAAGAGACTATCAGAGTTATATTCATTTTGACGCCATTTAGACGACAATTCATCCATCGTACCCTGTATATCTGTTAAAATGAGATGTCAGTGCTATTTTCAGTTTGGCCTCATTTAGACGGCAATTCATCCATCGCACCCTGTATATCTGTTAAAATGAGATGTCAGTGTTATTCTCATTTTGGCATAATTTAGACGACAATTCATCCATCGCGCCCTGTATATCTGTTAAAATGAGATGTCAGTGTTATTTTCATTTTAACGACATTTAGATGACAATTTATCTATCGCACCCTGCAGATCTGTTTCCACATCAGCCAAAATGTTCAAATTTTTTTTCTCTTCAAATTTCGCATGTGAAGGATTTTCAAAACTGCATATATATATATATATATATATATATATATACGAGCATTATAGCCCGACGTTGCTCGGGTGTAATGGAAGCTTTAAAACTTATCCATGGTCCTGGAGCTCAGACTCTTTGGACGTTGGCACGAAATACCAAACAGCAATAGTTGTTTCCAGTTAAAGCAAAACCGTAGACTGAAAGAAAAATGAATGGATGTAAGTCAAATTTTGATTTCCTGGTGTCGATATCAAATAAGTTTTTTTCGTCGTAAACTGAATTTTGAAGCCTAAATAAGTCCTCTGAGTAAATGGTATCATGGCTGAGACTAAGAACTACAATTATACCTACTTAGAGTCAAACCCGAAGCAAAAACTAAAATAAAAGGGCTGAAAAAATACAGTGATACAGGCAGATAAACAGACGCACACACAAACATCTTGCCTTTTATATATATATATATATATATATATATATATATATATATATATATATATATATATACATATTATCGATTTTCTGCACTATTGTAAGAACTTCAACTTTGAAACTTCTGAATATCGTTTCTTATGTCTTTGTCTATGAGTGTATCAAATTTGATTAAAATCGGACCATTCCTTCCATAACCCAATTTTTTCGATTATTGATTTTCGATATTTATCGGGGGTACCTCGACACAAAACCTAGCTAAGAACACTCGCAGACGCTTATAATACAACTGTGTAAATTTTCAAAAAAATCGGTTCAGCCGTTTCGGTGTCTATAAGTAACGGACACACACACACACACACACACACACACACACACAGACAAAGTTCCATTTATAAATAAGTTTATATATATATATATATATATATATATATATATATATATATGCACTTGGGTAAATTAATAGAAACAACTGGTTTAGTTTCCTTTCTTTCACCATATCGTTAGTTTTTGACCCACTGGAGAAACTGGGTGTATTGTATATATGTTCTTGCTTAGTGTAGTACACTGTTTGAATCTACCTTCTTGTTTCTGTGTCTTTCTTCCTGGTCCAAACAGGCCATAACAACTTGGCGACGAAGATTTCGCCACAACACTTCCTTACTTACTTAAAGCCAAACGTCACATGTTAATATCTTCCGTCTCTTCTTACAATGATACGGGAACGGGCCATTGTTTGTCTGGGGAAATGTCAGAGTGTAATATGCGTGTACGTTTTAAGAAACGAAGGAACAAACAGAATTCGAAAGTTCAAGAAGAAGAAGAAGAAATTCTTGATGAGGAAAAACTAAAAACTAAATCTCAAAAAGAAAAGGTGGAGGTATGTATCCAGAGTAAGAATTTTCGAAGAGAAAAACAAAAAAAATGTATATTTACAAAATAAAAATTTTAAAAACA
Source organism: Ascarosepion bandense (assembly GCA_037127315.1). Lineage (NCBI taxonomy): Eukaryota > Metazoa > Mollusca > Cephalopoda > Sepiida > Sepiidae > Ascarosepion > Ascarosepion bandense. The sequence goes on along the minus strand of JBBBDQ010001034.1, from coordinate 1,589,545 downwards.
TTCTAAATTCTAAAACGTTGAAATATTTGATGTTATGTTTTTGTATTTTATTTTTTAAGAGGAAAGAAGCAATTTTTGGGGGTTTTTAGTTTTGTTTGACACTCATTAGTCCCACCCCTCACAGACATACACACCCACACATACACAAAAAAAAAAAAAACGGAAAAGAAATGCATCAGACGTAAACAAGATTCATTCTTGACTGACAGACGACCAGACAGCCCGAGTCGAAAGCAGACGGTAAGCTGAAGAATTAAAAATATGTTGAATTATTTTTCAGTTTGGAATATTCTTTCGTCTCCTTTTCTTGACTTTTATTTTTCTTTCATGGTTTTTTTTTTTTTTCGCTTAGCATTTTTGATATTTTCTCCTTCCCTTTCATTTTCTTTTCTTTGCCAATTCAGATTTTTCTATCCTTTCATTTTTATTTAGATTTCATGCCATTTATTTTCATTTTCTTTCCTATAATTCCAATTACTTATTCATTCTTTCACTTGTTCGTTCTTCCTTCTTTTAATATTTCAAATCATTTTCTCTTTTTATTTTATGACATTTTTAGATCTAAAAAAAAAACAACGTTAGATAGATAGATAGATAGATAGATAGATAGATAGATAGATATGAACAGACTGAGATAGATAGATAGATAGATAGATAGATAGATAGATAGATAGATAGATAGATAGATATGAACAGACCGAGATAGATAGATAGATAGATAGATAGATAGATAGATAGATAGATAGATATGAACAGACAGACCGATAGATAGATAGATAGATAGATAGATAGATAGATAGATAGATAGATAGATATGAACAGACTGAGATAGATAGATAGATAGATAGATAGATAGATAGATAGATAGATAGATAGATAGATAGATAGATATGAACAGACTGAGATAGATAGATAGATAGGAAATGCCAGAAGGAGGGTGATAGACGGGTAAGGATACCGAGGATGAGGGTTGCGTGGATGGGAAAAAGTGTTTGAGAGAAGGTGTGTGAGTTAGTGTGTCAGGAGGTGTCTACTGATCTTACATACATTTAAACTCCTGGAAGCAAGTATACGGAAGAGATTTCCACAGGTGGGAAGTGCGAGAAAAGAAGCAGTTGGAGTAGAAATTGCGGTTACATCTTATCTGTTTCACAGTAAAAGGGTGGGACCTAGTTGCTAATCTAGTATCTCGTGCAAATTCATACCTAGATGGCACCAGTGATTTAAGTTCATCGGAGCAGAAGCTGTGAAAGTATTTATAGAAGAGGCACAGGGATGCTACGTCACGCCGGTGAGAGAGTGACTGCAGACGGTCTGCCAAGTCGGTATCGATCACATTACAAATTCTCCGTTGTATTTTGTCAAGAACCCCGAAGAGGATAGCAGGTGCACTTGACCAGATGTGGCAGTAGTATTCAATACACGGACATACATGCATACATACATACATACGTTCCTGCCTACGTGCACATTAACTCATTCTTGCGAGTTACTACTACGAACTCTTGATACCTTTAACTTCTTAATACTGTTTCTCACTTTACATTTAACTTCTACCAATTCATGTTATTCTTTTCTATTGATAAATTTCTTTTTAAACATAGAAAATATATACGTTTATTCTTCCAAATATTCTAATCTCCAATCTTCTGATGATAGCGAATAATTCTAAGTTGTAAGGGGTTCGGTTATCCATGACACATAGCCAATTTAATAAACATTAACTATCTCCCTACTTCCACAGAGAAACACGGTTGAATCTATTTAATGGTTCACGAAAATAAAAAAGCAAAAGCAATGCACGTTTATACAGTTTGATATTTGCGACTTTTGCCTGTTTATTACTGAGAAACTATATTCTGATTCATTAAACTTAACTAAAAATTACTGCCTAATTAGCGACTAAGACTTCAATATAATCCACATGCACAAAATCCTATTCTATACAACTGTCTGCGGACCAAAAACAAATAATCAATCCAAATTTCTTCATTGTTATGGGAGCGTTTCATTCTGCGTAGGCCTGTGAATTGGTCGGCATTTTCTTATTATGAAGACTTAAGTATATCTTCGAGATAAAATATATGCTTTATACATAGACGACGGATTAATCCTTCCTAAGAAAAACAATCTCACAACAAACTGACGGATTAAGAAAGAACATGATTAATTTTTTTAAAGATTACGAATTGAAAATAACAACCACCACTGACGGAAAAGTGATCAACTTCCTTGACGTAACATTCGACCTTAATAATGGACTGTATAAACCATATGATAAAGATTCTTATAATCACAAATACGCTCACAAAGATTTTAACCGCCATGATAGAATAATAGACAATATAATATAATTATTTTCTCCATTACTCTATCTCTCTCCCACTTCTAATTCTCCCTTTCATTTTCTATATACATGGTAGTCTTTTATAATCGCCCCAAACAAGGCAGTTTACTGCCACTGGGGGGTTTTTTGGGGGGGGGGAGTTAAATCGTATCACCCCGAGCAAGGCGGTAACGCCACTGGTGTGCAGGGGGCTACGTAATAGTGAAAAGATCGGAAAAGAGAAAGCCGGAAACCATATCCTAAACAGGGAACAACTGATGAGTCTCTTAACCTGTTCAATAGACATGGGTGGAGTGTGAACCGGGCGATAGATAGATCTCTCTACTCCAATTGAAAAAAAAAACAAAGTTAGAAGATTAGAAAAGAGAAAGCCGGAAACCACATCCTAAACAGGGAACAACTGATGAGTCTCTTAACCTGTTCAATAGACATAGGTGGAGTGTGAACCGGGCGATAGATAGAACTATCTACACGAATTGAAAAAGAAAAAACAAAGTTAGAAGATTAGAAAAGAGAAAGCCGGAAACCATATCCTAAACAGAGAACAAGGGATGAGCCTCTTAACCTGTTCAATAGACATGGGTGGAGTGTGAACCGGGCGATAGATAGATCTATCTACTCCAATTGAAAAAAAAAAACAAAGTGAGAAGATTAGAAAAGAGAAAACCGGAAACCATATCCTAAACAGGGAACAAGGGATGAGCCTCTTAACCTGTTCAATAGACATAGGTGGAGTGTGAACCGGGCGTGTGCATGGGGTTACATAGGAAGAAAGTTACGAGAAAGAGTGACAAGTTATAGGGGGTGTCAGGAAGTGGGTAAGAGAAGGATGAGAATGCTGATGAGAGTGAACTGGATGGAGAAAGGAGCATGAGAGAGGATACAGGTTAGTGTGATAGGAGATGACTATTGACTTTACATTTAAATTCTTGGAGATTCTATCTATCTATCTATCTATCTATCTATCTATCTTTTTATAATCATATCGCTCCAAGCAAGGTATTTTACTGCCACTGTTATGCAGGGGGTTACATAGGAGGAAAATTATAAGAAAGAGTGACAGCTTATAGCGGGTGTCAGGAAGTGGGTAAGAGAAGGATGAAAATACTGATGAGAGTGAAGTGGACGAAGAAAGGAGCGTGAGAGAATGTTCTGAGAAAGAGTGACAGGTTATAGCGGGTGTCAGGAAGTGGGTAAGAGAAGGATGAAAATACTGTTGAGAGTGAAGTGGACGAAGAAAGGAGCGTGAGAGAGAGAGGATGCAAGTCAGTGAGATATGAGATGTCTATTGATTTTAGATTTAAATTCTTGGAGATTGTAGCTGTCGGGAAAGGAAGTAAACGAAAGGGAATTCCACACGGGAAGTGTGAGAAAAGAAGCTGTTGGAGTAGAATTTTGCGTTTACATTTTATTGGTTTCAGAGTAGAAGGTTGAGGCCTAGTTGCTAATCTTGTGGCTCGAGTAAATTCATATATAGGGGTTCACCTGTGAGCTAAGTTCATCGGAGAAGAGTAACCAGCACAAAGCCTGATTTTTTAAATTTTTTTATGTAAATTGTCAGGCTTCCTAAAGACTATATTGTACTGGTCGTTTTAGACGGAAAAACGGAGTAACATTTCTTTTTGAATTATAGTTTTGCATCTAATTTAGAGCAAAAAAACCTAAGCAATCTGAGAAAATTCAGGAAATTTTACTTTTAGAACCCTTTTAAATTTTCCAATGAAGTTTTCCAGTGATTTTCCAACTACGTTATTTCAAAACGTGATAATCGAGAGTTTAAATAAATTGAATGCTTCCGTCCATTCCGGACCAAGAAAATTTTGTGTTTACTCCATTACGAATGCTTTTGCCTTTTTCTCTTTTCCGAAGGAAACATTTATGCAAATTTCACCCAGAACTTTTTAGCCTGTCACACCTTCGGCAATTATTTTTTAGAACTGACTAAAATTGGTCTGTTTATTTTCTTCCAGGTATCAGCATTTATTATAATTAAATATGATCAGGTGTCTATTTGGAGTTTAATTTTCTTGTTATTTATTCGGACATCTATATAATTTGTGCGGATGTATATAATAAGTGCGGGTGTTCGTTTTGGTGCATTGGATATCGGCTCGGAACGGGAAATTTAGGAGCCGAGTTCGAATTCCAGTTGAATTCCTTACATTCACTTGCGCGCAAATACCCTTGGGAAAGGTATTAATCCGTCTCTTCCTTCCAGTTATGGGTTAAATAACAGGATAGATTGGATTCTATAGCCTTGGTCAGCAACCAGTCTACCGCAGAAAGCAATGGCAACCTACTGCGGGATAATCTTCTGCCCAGTCAGTCATGTCTCTTTCGAGACATGATCGCCCAAGCGTGTATCACGTATGGCACTTAATTGACTGATATAATTTCCCTTCGCGACAACTTTTTCACCAGTGGTACAATGGACCATATTTTTCGTTTTTCCTTTGAATTTCTTTTTACAAAAAGAAAATGTCCTTTGTATCTGCAGTTGTAACAGTTTTTGTTTCTGAATGGGCATTCTTTATATAAGTGCAATTCACCACAACCGTAGCAAGGATTAATTTCAAAAACTTTTCTACCTTGTAGTTTATTTTGGATTCTCTGAACATGTGATATATCTCGTTCTTCGATTTTAGCCGTGTCTTCTTTTAAATTTACAGTTCGCTGACATTCATTTGCCAGGTTTTGAAGAGTTATTTTTAATCTTGTTCCTATTTAGTTAATAATCTTGCTCCTATGTATGATTCTTTTGATGCAATTAGACCCTGAACAAGGATTAAACATTTGAACAGGTTTGGAGTTAATTAGCTTCATTTGAATGTTTAGTACTCCTTGCTTACAATGCTAGCAAGATTAGTATAATCTTCATCTTCTTTCTTTTAAAGATTTAAACCACGCCACTGTGTATTAAACATAGAACTTCTTCTATGCACTATGTCCCTTCAGGACGTAAGCGATCACGGCTTTCCACGTCTTCCTATCACTGGTGGCTCTTAGCACGCTTTCTCCTGTTACCCAACTCAGACCCTTCTCTACCATCCACATGCTCAGGCCCTTCAGATATGTTATCCACTGCTTTCACTGTCTCTCTTTCTCCTCTTTCTGACCTTTGTGTATCAGATTCTCCAAGCTTTCCTTCCTCATCTCATATCCCAAGAACTTCAGCTATCTTTTCCTGATGCTCAGTATTAATTTCCTTTTCGTTTCCATCCTTTCCTAAACGTCATCATCGCTCACATGCTCGATCCGTGATATCCACAGCATCCTTCTGTAGAACCACATTTCAGCTGCTCCAAGTTTTTCCTTCATTTTACGCTTCTAAATTATGTTTTTATATTTTCTGGGAACGACATTTCACAGGCTGTTTTGAGAGTATATATCTACGGCTTCAAATTTGTCTAGCAGCAATTTATTTTATCAGACCATTTTAAGCAATCTTTTAAGAATATCTCCTCATATTTATGAAAGTGACGTCATCTTTCAGTTTATATAGGAATTCACCTATTAACTTAATCGCGGAACGTCCATAGAACCTCAGCTGTTTTTCTTGATGCTGAGTATTAATTTTCTTTTCGCTTCCATCCTTTCCAAAACCTTATCATTGCTCACATGCTCCATCTGTGATATCCACAGCTACCTTCTGTAGAACCACATTTCAGTTGCTTCAAGTTTTTCCTTCATCCTACGCTCCCCAAATAGTTTTTTTTTATAATTTCTGGGAACGAGATTTTCCCAGGATGTTTTGGGAGTATGTAGTTTGCGTATTTTTTTTATCTTCTACGGCTCCAAATTTGCCTAGCAGCAAGCGTACTTTTTTTTCGTCGGACCAATTTGTGCAATCTCTTAAGAATATTTCTTCATATCTACGAAAATATGCGTCACAAGTAACGTCATCATACGATTTATATACGAATTCACAGAATCTTGTTAAATCAAATCAGGTTTTCTGGAATAATTTCCCCACTTGAGACGATTCCCAGAAATTTAGAAATCTGTTTCTTTTGTTGGCAGCTCTGTTACAGTCACTTTCTCACCGGCAAAATGTGACTTCCCTGTGTCTCTTCTACAAATACTTTCACTTTTATTCCGATGAACCTAGCTCTCTGGTGCTCCCTATACATAAAGTTACTCGAGCAACAAGATTAGTAACTAGGTCCCACCCTTTTACTGTGAAATCAATAAAATGTAAAGGCAAGTTCTACTCCAACAGCTTCTTTTCTCGCACTTCCCTCCTATGGAATTCCCTTTTGTTTACTTGCTTCCCCGACAATCTCCAAGAATTTAAATATCCAAGAATTTAAATGTAAAGTCAATAGTCATCTTCTATCTCACTAACTTGCATCCACTCTCTCTCTCTCTCTCTCTCTCTCTCTCTCTCTCTCTCTCTCTCTCTCATGCTTCTTTATTCGTCTATTCCCCTCTCATCAGTATTCTCATCCTTCTCTTACCCATTTCCTGACACCCCCTATAACCTGTCACTCTTTCTCATAACTTTCCTCCTATATAACCCCTGCACAACAGTGGCAGTAAAATACCTTGCTTGGGGCGATACGATTATAAAAAAAAAACAATATCCGGTGTTATAGACAGAGAACACTTCAACAATTACAATAAAAGATCAAGACAGAACTTGCAACACAGAGAGAAGGATTTAGATCGCACCAGTTGCCGAAATAATCAGTCGGAATATTATTTGAATGACACTGGAATTTTACACCTCGAATGCTACTATTCTTTACTTAAGTAGACCATCTCAGATAATGGACCATTACAACATTGAGTGTTCTGCAGAGGTGTCAGCCACTCTACAACATAAATAAAAAATTGACGTCTCAGATTTATAATTTATAAGGAACTTCAACAATGCTAGTACCAAAAACCAAACTTCAAATCTAGAAACAGTCAATTCATAATATGGACCTTATGATTGCGTTAAATGAAGCCCCGAGTCCTGCCTTAAACGTAAGATAATATGCATATTTATTAATACATATTAATAGCTGTTGTATTACATTGAGCACTTTTCTATTAACACCTGGTAAATATTTATATTTATATTTGTTACCTACGTATATGCACATATGTACACCTATTTACATCCATAGATAGGTAGATAGATAGATAGATAGATAGATAGATAGATAGATAGATAGATAGATAGATAGATAGATTAGTATGTGGTAGACATACAGTTGAATAAATAGAAAAAGAAATATATATATGTTAACAGACTGAGATAGATAGATAGATAGATAGATAGATAGATAGATAGATAGATAGATAGATAGATTAGTATGTGGTAGACATACTGTTAAATAAATAGAAAAAGAAATATATATATGTTAACAGACTGAGATAGATAGATAGATAGATAGATAGATAGATAGATAGATAGATAGATAGATAGATTAGTAGTGGTAGACATACCGTTAAATAAATAGAAAAAGAAATATATATATGTTAACAGACTGAGATAGATAGATAGATAGATAGATAGATAGATAGATAGATAGATAGATAGATAGATTAGTATGTGGTAGACATACCGTTAAATAAATAGAAAAAGAAATATATATATATTAACAGACTGAGATAGATAGATAGATAGATGTGGTAGACATACTGTTAAATAAATAGAAAAAGAAATATATATATATATTAACAGACTGAGATAGATAGATAGATAGATAGATAGATAGATAGATAGATAGATAGATAGATTAGTATGTGGTAGACATACAGTTGAATAAATAGAAAAAGAAATATATATATGTTAACAGACTGAGATAGATAGATAGATAGATAGATAGATAGATAGATAGATAGATAGATAGATAGATAGATATGAACAGACTGAGATAGATAGATAGATAGATAGATAGATAGATAGATAGATAGATAGATAGATAGATATGAACATACTGTGATAACTTTTATTAAAAATTTTTCCATGGGTGACACTTGCACACTGAAAAAAAAGTAAATTTGAACATGAAGCTCTTGCATGCGTAAAATAATTTTTTGTATAAATAACGTTGACATGTAATGGGTACAAGTTTTTATCATTTGATAACATTAATAAGTAAAAATAAATATCCAGACATTGAAAATTTATATTTTGAATTTTACGTGATGAGTTAATCCACGGACCCCCTATCTTATCCTTGAGGACTCCCTGTGGTCCGCGGACCACAGTTTAAAAACCCCTAACTTAGTCTGTTAAGCGCCATGCGTGATACACGCTTGGGCGATCATGTCTGACTCTGCAGAAGATTATCCCACAGTAGGTTGCCATTACTTTCTGCGGTAGACTGGCTATAGAACCAATTCTGTTCTGTTTCTTGATCTATAGCTGCAAGGAAGAGATAGATTAAAACCTTTCCCAAAGCGCATTTGCGCGTAAGTGAATATACGTAAGTGAATATAACGAATTCAACTGGAGATCGAACTCAGCTCTTCGATTTCTCGTTCCGAGCCGATATCCACTGCAGGGTAGATAAATAGAGACATAGATATGATAACTACGAACAGGTTGCGATAGATAGCTAATTGTTTGTATAGATATAGATATAGCTAGATAGATTAACAGATTGTAGTAGTGTTGGGACGCCCGCGCCTATTCGGCTATAATGGACTATTCCATTACTATGTAAAGTAATGGTGGCATCTACGTAAGAGAGTGTGCCGAGCAGCCAATCGACAAGTCAGTCGTAGACTTCCGGTGACGACCCGGAAGTACCCATTGCTCGTACTACGTCTTACGACGGTTGAGACGATTAACCTTTATTCTTGTATTGGATACTAATAACCTTTGTAAATACTATTTTCACGGAATACAACAATTAACCTATTCCTGTTGTTGAGTTATTTATTCTTACTCACGACATAACAAGTAGATATAACGTTATATATATATATATATATATATATATATATATATATATATATAACGGCAAAAGTTAAAGGGTAACATAAACTTACCTGTCGAAATAAATTATAATTTATAACCACTTTAGATGATGTGTTGAGTTATCCTTTATGTATATCATATTGATTTGGATAATATCCATTGAGTTCTTTATATGGATCTATTTATTAGGTTGTCCCAAAAGTTCGTAAATACTTACAAAAAATTGAAATTTTACTCTCCAAGTAATCTAAGGTTACCAGAAAGCACTTTCAAAAATTGAAATTTTACTCGAAAAACAACAAAAATTATTGCTCAAAATAAAGACCGTCATTTTCCAAGACTTTCTGCCATCGATCTACAAGCTTTCGGATCTGGTCAAAGTACTATTTAGCCGGCTTCGAATCAAAGAATTCTTGACAGGCTTCCTCGACTTCATCAAACGAGTCGAATCGGCGGCCCTTCAGAAAGTGTTGCATTGAGCGGAAAAGGCCGTAATCTGATGGAGCACAGTCAGGACTGTAGGCTGGATGTGGCAGAACCTCAACGCCGTCCAGCTCTTCAAACTTGTCTTTGGTCTTCCTGGCGGTGTGTGGCTTGGCATTGTCCTGCTGCATCAAAGCGCGCTTTCGGAGGATCAGAGCCGGGTACTTTTGCTTCATCTTTTCGTAGACCCACTCAAGTTGCTGACTGTAAAGTTCGGCACTGATGGCACGACCATTCGGAACCAACTCAAAATGCATGATTCCTTCAAATATATATCGGCATATTTGCCGATATATATATATATATATATATATATATATATAAGTATAAGTTTATATATATAGTATAGTATATATATATATATATATAGCGGTATCTCTTATCGTAAACGATAAATGAGGGTTAGTAGTAGATTTTGCCCTTCGTTTCATACTTATGCATGGGAATTCTACCCTGTATTTGTGTTGAACCAGTTACTGATCAACCTGCACTAATGGTATCTCCTGCTAAGCAGCTTGTATTTGTTCCCAAAGTGTGTCTTGCAAAGTAACATTAGATTTATAAATTGTTGTTATCCAAAATATCCCATAAATGTTCAATAGAGTAGTTTCAAAATAATTTTAATAGAAAATAGAAAAAATTAAACTTCTTTTTAATACATTTCTTTTACGCCTATTTTTGAATAATCAATATTTATTAGCAATTTACTTGGCTTTTCACCCTGTATTTGAATTTCAGTGAGGTTTTTAGGAAAACCACCCCAGCCCTAATACTTTGCACACTACCTGTAGTGTGCAAAAGTGTTAAGACAGGGGTGATTTAAACTTTATTTTCATGCCTCATAAAAGATAAAATAGTTCTTGTCCTACTACTTTTGCATAGTACTATATATATATATATATATATATATATATATATATATATAGTTATGTATCAATTTTACATTGCGACATGGAAATATCTATGTTTCGAGATAGGTTCTCATCATCAAGCAATGTTGATGTGGTTGTGCAGATGATTTACATTTAAATGACAAAACAAAATCTCACTTGGAATTATATATATATATATATATATATATATATATATATATATATATATATATATATAACGCAGTAACTCTTTATTTAAGGTTTTAACAAGTTGATGGTTTGACTGACAGATGGAAATTTATCTAATTATTCTCAATGTTTGATATATCAGTAAAATTTATAATGGAAACGCTTCTTTAATATAATTTTAATTACCCAGTAATCTTTGAAAAATTCGGTAAATATTTTCCGTAAACTTTTTTTTTAATTTTAGGTATATCAAATTCGTTATAATTATCGCTTTCATTTTCGGACAATGATTGTATGGTCGTACGATTTTATGTCTTAATGAACACATTGATATTTGAAATGATCAGGCTGGTAGAAATAAATATATAGTACTGTTTTATAATAACCAGAATATTTACTTAAATACGAGTATCGATCAAAAATAATGTTCAAACAAATCATTTCAAATTGTCGGTTGTTTAAAGACCATTTCGTTAATCTTCGTTAATTTCCGTAACATGATGATTATCGTAAATAATCAGGCCGGTAGAAATAAATATATAATACTGTTTGATTATAAACAGAATATCTACTTAAATACGAGTATCGATCAAAAATAATGTTCAAACAAATCATTTCAAATTGTCGTCTGTATATCTTATTTTTTTAGGATCCTGTAAGTCAGTCAGTTAAGTGCCATACGTGAAACACGCTTGGGCGATCATGTCTCGAAAGAGACATGACTGACTAGGCAGAAGATTATCCCGCAGTAGTTTGCCATTGCTTTCTGCGGTATACTGTTTGCCAGCCAAGGCTATAGAACCCAATCTGTCCTGTTATTTAACCCATAACTGGAAGGAAGAGACGGATTAATACCTTTCCCAAGGGTATTTGCGTGTAAGTGAATGCGATGAATTCAACTGGAATTCGAACTCGGCCCTCCGATTTCTCGTTCTGAGCCGCTGCCAAAAACAAACCCCGGTAGGACTTCTAATTATCTCAGAATTTTCTCACCGTCTAGGTAGAAGTCCGGCGACATAACACATCGTTGCCTTACACGTCTTTTTTATTTTATTTATTTATTTATTTTATTTTATTTTATTTTTTTGTGTGTGTATCTGCTGAACTCATTTTCTTTCTGTGTGTAAGCGTTTTTTTTATCATTTCCCCCCAAGAAAGGCATTGCACTGACACTGTTGCGCAGGGGATTACATAGGGGAAAGTGATGAGAAAGAGTGGTTAGGGGGTTACATAGGGGAAAGTGATGGGAAATGCCAGAAGGAGGGTGATAGACGGTTAGGGATACCGAGGATGAGGTTTGGGTAGATGGGAAAAAGTGTTTGAGAGAATGGGTGCGAGTTAGTGTGTTAGGAGGTGTCTACTGACCTTACATTTAAACTCCTGTAGATTGTAGCTGTCGGGGAAGCAAGTATACGGAAGGAATGCCACAGGTGGGAAGTGCAAGAAAAGAAGCTGTTGGAGTAGAAATTGCGGTTATATCTTATCTGTTTCACTGTAAAATGGTGGGACCTAGTTGCTAATCTAGTATCTCGTGTAAATTCATACATAGAGGTCACCATTGAGTTAAGTTCATCGGAGCAGAAGCCGTGAAAGTATTTATAGAAGAGGCACAGGGAAGCTGCGTCACGCCGGTGACTGCAACCGGTCTGACAAGTGTTGACAGAATAGGTAATTATTCTAATATTCTTCCATTTCGGAATAGGTTCTTATCCTAATATCCTTCCCTTTCGGAAGAGGTTATTATCCCAAAACCCTTCCCTTTCGGAATAGGTTATTATTCTAATATTTTTCCCTTTCAGAATAGGTTATTATCCTAATATCCTTTCCTTTCAGAATAGGTTATTATTCTAATATCCTACCCTTTTCGGAATAGGTTATTATTCTAATATCCTTCCCTTTCAGAATAGGTTATTATCCCAAAACCCTTAACTTTCGGAATAGGTTATTATCCTAATATCCTTCCCTTTCAGAATCGGTTATTATTCTAATATCCTTCCCTTTCAGAATAGGTTATTATCCTAATACCCTACCCTTTTCGGAATAGGTTATTATCCTAATATCCTTCCCTTTCAGAATCGGTTATTATCCTAATATCCTACCCTTTTCGGAATAGGTTATTATCCTAATATCCTTTCCTTTCAGAATCGGTTATTATCCTAATATCCTACCCTTTTCGTAATAGGTTATTATTCTAATATCCTTCCCTTTCGGAATAGGTTATTATCCTAATATCCTACCCTTTTCGGAATAGGTTATTATCCTAATATCCTTCCCTTTCAGAATCGGTTATTATCCTAATATCCTTCCCTTTTCGTAATAGGTTATTATTCTAATATCCTTCCCTTTCGGAATAGGTTATTATCCTAATATCCTTCCCTTTTCGGAATAGGTTATTATCCTAATATCCTTCCCTTTCCGAATCGGTTATTATCCTAATATCCTTCCCTTTTCGTAATAGGTTATTATCCTAATATTCTTCCCTTTCGGAATAGGTTATTATCCTAATATCCTTCCCTTTTCGGAATAGGTTATTATCCTAATATTCTTCCCTTTCGGAATAGGTTATTATCCTAATATCCTTCCCTTTTCGTAATAGGTTATTATTCTAATATCCTTCCCTTTCAGAATCGGTTATTATCCTAATATCCTACCCTTTTCGGAATAGGTTATTATCCTAATATCCTTCCCTTTCAGAATCGGTTATTATCCTAATATCCTACCCTTTTCGGAATAGGTTATTATCCTAATATCCTTTCCTTTCAGAATCGGTTATTATCCTAATATCCTACCCTTTTCGTAATAGGTTATTATTCTAATATCCTTCCCTTTCGGAATAGGTTATTATCCTAATATCCTACCCTTTTCGGAATAGGTTATTATCCTAATATCCTTCCCTTTCAGAATCGGTTATTATCCTAATATCCTTCCCTTTTCGTAATAGGTTATTATTCTAATATCCTTCCCTTTCGGAATAGGTTATTATCCTAATATCCTTCCCTTTTCGGAATAGGTTATTATCCTAATATCCTTCCCTTTCCGAATCGGTTATTATCCTAATATCCTTCCTTTTCGGAATAGGTTATTATCTTAATATCCTTTCCTTTCAGAATAGGTTATTATTCTAATATCCTCCCCTTTTCGAACATGTTATTATCTTAATATCCTTCCATTTCAGAAAAGGTTTTTATCCAATTATCTTTCCCGCAGCAGGTTGCCATTGATTTCTGCGGTAGACTGGTTGCCAGCCAAGAGTAGAGAACTCACTCTGGTCTATTATTTGACTCCTAGCTAGAGGAGGACGATAAGGATTATATTATTAAGTAGAAATTAGTGGGGGATCAGTTTATTACATTATAACAATATAACACTGATCTCCACTTTATGCTCAGTAGAAGCCTTAATCATGTTTTCAATTATTATATTCAGTCAGTCAGTTAAGTGCCATACGTGAAACACGCTTGGGCGATCATTTCTCGAAAGAGACATGGCTGACTGGGGGGAAGATTATCCCGCAGTAGGTTGCCATTACTTTCTGCGGTAGACTGGTTGCCGACCAAGGCTATAGAATTCAATCTGTCCTGTTATTTAACCCATAACTGGATGGAAAAGACGGATTAATACCTTTCTCAAAGGTATTTGTTCGTAAGTGAATGCTATGAATTCAACTGGAATTCGAACTCGGTACCCCGATTTGTCTTTCCGAGCCGATATTCACTGCACCTCAACGCACATCCAAAAGAGCTAAGTGCCATATGTGACGCACACTTTGGGCGATCACGTATTAATCCGTCTCTTCCTTCCAGTTATGGGTTAAATAGCAGAACATATTGGGTTCTAAAGACTTGGTCGGCAACCAGTCTACCACAGAAAGCAATGGCAACCTACTGCGGGATAATTTTCTGCCCAGTCAGTCATGTCTCTTTTGTGACATGATCGCCCAAATCGTGTATCACGTATGGCACTTAATAGGGCTTACTGAATACAATAGTTGAAAACATAATTAAGTCTTCTTCTGATCATAAAATGGGGGATCAGATTTAGATTGTTATGAAGTCGTAAACTGACCCCCCACACTAATTACTAATTAATAATATAATACATTTCTTCCTCCTCTAACTATAAGTCAAATAATAGGACAGATTGGGTTCTATAGCCTTAGCTGGCAGCCAGTCTACCGCAGAAAGCAATGGCCACCTACTGCGGGATAATTTGCTGCCCAGTCAGTCATGTCTCTTTTGAGACATGATCGCCCAAAGCGTGTATCACGTATGGCACTTAACTGGTTGACTGAATATAATAGTTGAAAACATGATTAAGGCTTCTACTGGTCATAAAGTGGGGGTTCAGTTTTATATTGTTATGAAGTAATAAACTGATCCTTAATTACTACTTAATAATATAACACATCACTTCCTTTCTCTAGCTATGAATCAAATAACAGGACAGATTGGGTTCTGTATACTTGAATGGCAACCAGTCTATCGCATAAAAGCAATGGCAACCTACTGCGGGATAATCTTCTGTCCAGTCAGTCATGTCTCTTTTGAGACATGATCGCCCAAAGCGTGTATCTCATATGGCACTTGACAGACTGATGTAATGAGGAAGGAGGGCTTGGAAAATCCGATACTCACGGAACAGATTGAGGGGAAATGGGCCAGAGTAAAGCAGCGGTAACATAGCTGATGAACTAAAGCAAATTAATGGGTTCTAACTCCTCCTACAGCCAGCACTGCCCCCACCACCCATAAGCATGGACCAAGCAAGTCTCCCGTAAAGCACTATACTGCCCTCCTCGGTCTTACCCTATCTTCAGACCTCAAGTGGAATCATTACATTGAATCAAGATCTAAACCCACTGCTAGGAATCTTGGGTCACTGTGTCGGGCCAGGAAATTTTTTTTCCGCCTGAATGCATCTTGCACTAAATAAACCATCCGACAGTGCATAGAATACTGTTGCCATATCGGGTCAGGCGCCACTGCTATTCATCTCAGGGTTCTCGACAGGCTCTAAAGAATAATCTGTAATGACATTGGTCTCGATTTGGCAGCTCGACTCCAGCCACTTTCTCATCGGCGAGATGTGGCTTCCCTCTGTCTTTTCTACAAATATATAATCATGACTCCTGCTCCGACGAACTTAGGTCACTGGTGCCCTCTCCACAGGAATTTACTCATGCAACCAGACTGGCAACAAGGTCCCACCCTTTTAAAGTTAAATCAACTAAATGCAGCCGACAAAATCTCGCGCTTCCCGCCAGTGGAACTCCCTTCCATTACTTGCTTTCCTGGCTGCTACAACCTCCAGGAATTTAAATGCAATGTCAATACCAATCTCTTATCAACTAGACTCCAGCCCTTTCTACATCACCCCGTGTATCTTGTTCTTTTCCTTTCTCTCTACCTCTGGTACGGTTTTCACATCCTTCTCTTGCCCTTTCTCTGAAACCCCCTGTAACTGGTTTGTCTTTCTCGTCGCTCTCCTCCTGCTTAACCTTTTACTCTTTTTTGTAGCCCCTGCACGTCAGTGGCGGTACCGCCTTCCTTGGGGTGAAACGATTAAAAAAAAGATCAGGATTTGGGTGAAATATAAAAAAGGGAAAACTTATTTATAGTGACAATAGATAGGAAGATGCCGAGGGCCATTATCGGCTACGTGTTGAAGGAACACGATACATAGAAGAAGTAGAAGGGTGGTGGTGGTAGGGAAGGTCGAATATTCAGACGCTTTTCCTGTAAAGGAATGACAGAAGCCCAGACTGATTTTATCATTTTTCGCACCACACACGAAATGGCTATCTTGATGGGGCATAAGGTTAACGCACCAGGAAACAAGGTCTTCCCCAATGCTGCTTATACTGTCTGATCAAAGCTGAAGTCCAGACACCACTCATATCTCTCTCAACACATTTCAACAATACTGAATAAACAAACGTAAGCGCACACACACAGACACACACACACATTATATATATATATATATATATATATATATATATATAAACAAATTTGTATTAAAACGAATTTGTTTTTAAATCTCCTCAAAAAAATCATTTTTATCACCAGTTACCAACTATCGCCTGACGAAATACAATTCATAGTAGCGATGTTAAATGTTTTTATGATAATTACTTTTAATAAGAATATTAGGATATATATATATATATATATATATATATATATATATATATATATCTGCAGGCAGATCTGTTTCGCTGTATCACAGCTCATCAGCACGGTTAGACATCGGATTGCTTTTAACCCAGGATTGAAACCCGACCGAATTGGCGTCAGTCAGCGATTCTACCTCAGAGTTATGGGCGCTCGGTAGAAGAAAGCAGACTTTTAGCCTATGTATCATAAGCCAGTGGCCAGGGTGCTCTAATTCATTACTGAATGAGCGATATATATATATATATATATATAGTTATGGATTTTGGTTATATTTATATAGTTATGGATTTTGGTTATATATATATATATATATATATATATAGTTATGGATTTTGGTTATATGGTTATATGGATATAAAATTTAAATAAAAACAGTTACCACTTCTGCGATTTATGTATAACTGTTCAGTAATGAATTGAGATCTTTTGGTGACTGGCGTGTGTATACACTGCTTATATACAACACGTTAAAATTTCCCTTCTCTGATTCCATACATCGACGGCTTAGGGAGTAGCGACTCCGACTGACACCAAAATCGGTCGAGTTTTGATCCCGGCCAGAAGCAAGTGGATGTCTAGCCACACTCATGAGCTGTGATTCAACGAAACAGGCTTGAATGTGGATGACTAAAATATACATTTAGTTATGGATTTTGGCAGGAAACATGTTCGTTGTTTTCAAATAACACATCACTCAATAAATTCCTGGTCTAACTAATAAGACCACAAATTTTAGGCAAAATTCGACTTTATTCATCAACATAGTCTCCTGCTAGGCTAATATACATTCCAACGCTTCTTTAACAATTCGATGCCTTTTTAGTAGAACGATTTGTCTTTGGCCTGAAAATAAGCATCAGTTTCCGATATCACTTCTTCATTGGAGTCAAATCTCTTTTCCTAGAGCATTCTTTTAAGGTTATGCTGCAGTGAATATCGTCTCAGAATGAGAAATCGGGGAGCCGAGTTCGAATTCCAGTTGAATTCCTTGTATTCACTTACGAGTAAATAACCTTCCAGTTATGGGTTAAATAACAGGGCAGATTGGGTTCTATGGCCTTGGCTGGCAACTATTTTACCGCAGAAAGTAATGGCAAAGTACTGCGGGATAATCATCTGCCCAGTCAATCATGTTTCTTTCGGGACATGATCGCCCAAGCGTGTATCATGTATGGCACTTAACTGACCGACTCTATAAAAATTATATGGATTTTTTATTAGTCGTGCTATCTACATATCAGGTCCGGGACTTATTGAGTGATGTGTTATGAAAAGTAAAAAATATGATGCAAAAACACATACACTCACACGTTTGCGCAGACACACACACTCATATATATATATATATATATATATATATATATATATATATATATATATATAGGCAAGTTGTTTGTGTGTGTGAGAGAGAGAGTGTGTGTGTGTGTCTGTCTGTCTGTCTGTATATTCTTTATACAATTCCACTATTTTTATCCGATTCTCACCAAACTTCACAGAAATATTTTTTAGGCTTCCGGTCAGGTCATGGGCTACTTATTTTTTCCAATTCCCACCTCGAGATCAGAAATTGATATCCCCGATATTCTATCGAATCTGATTAAAAATCGATATTCAGCCATCAATATGGCTCATTTTCTCCAAACATACTCCCGATGGGTACAATAAGTTTTCATGGACTTACTTAGGTTAGTTTATCCTTGGATGACTTATTTGACTCTGATATTCGAAATCGATACCCCGATATTCTATCGGGTCTGATCAAAATCAGGTTTCAGCATTTCATTTTGGTTTTTGCTTCGGATTTTGCTCTAAGTAGGTATATTTGTAATTTTTAGTCTCAGCCATGATACCATTTACTCAGAGGACTTATTTAGCCTTCAAAATTCAGTTTGCGACGGAAAACTTATTTGACATCGATACCGGAAATCAAAATCCATTAGTTTATACCACTGTTATATATATATATATAAATATATCTGTGTGTGTATGTGTATGTGTGTGTGTGTGTGTGTGTGTGTGTGTGTGTGTGTGTGTGTGTGTGTGTGTTTTAGGGAAAAAAACTAAGACAAAAGCGGAAAACGTTTTCGTATGCCGCGTTTCGTCCTGTAGATAAACAAACTGATCTTAACTCTGAAATTTTCTACCCTGTTATATTCAAAACTAGCAGTATAGCCCGGCGTTGCTCGGGTGTAATGAAAGCTTTAAAACTAATCCATGGTCCTGGAGCTCAGACTCTTTGGACATTGGCACAAAAGACTAAAAAGCAATAGTTGTTTCCAGTTAAAGCGAAACCGTAGACTGAAAGAAAAATTAATGGATGTAAGTCAAATTTTGATTTCCTGGTATCGATATCAAATAAGTTTTTTTCGCCGTAAACTGAATATTGAAGACTAAATAAGTCCTCTGAGAAAATGGTATCATGGCTGAGACTAAGAACTACAATTATACCGACTTAGAGCCAAACCCGAAGCAAAAACCAAAATAAAAGGGCTGAAAAAATATACAGACATACAGACAGATAAACAGACACACACACAAACATCTTGCCTTTTATACATATATATTATCGATTTTCTGCACTATTGTAAGAACTGCAACCTTGAAACTTCTGAATATCGTTTCTTATGTCTTTGTCTATGAGTGTATGAAATCTGATTAAAATCGGACCACTCCTTCTATGACCCAATTTTTTCGATTATCGATTTTCGATATTTATCGGGGGTACCTCGACACAAAACCTCGCAACTGTGTAACTTTTCAAGAAAATTTGTTCAGCCGTTTCGGAGTCTGTATGTAACGGGCACACACACACACAGACATACACATACATACACACACACACACACAAAGTTCCATTTATACATAAGTTTAGATTGTTCTTAATATATTAAATTTCTAATTCATATTTCTACTTAATATTTTTACTTAATACTTAATTTCTTAAAATATATAATTTCTAAATATTTAATTTAATACTTTTACTAATTTAATTAAATTAATATTAATTTAATTATTTTTTATTTAATTTTTTAATATTTAATTAAACACTAAAATTCTTATTAATATTTCTATTTAATATTGCCAATTAATACTTAAAATTCTTCTTAATATATTCAATTTATAAATCATTTTCACATACACACGTAAATATATAGGGGTGTGCGCTACAATCCGGACTAAATTTAACTTGGCATAAAATGACAACCATATTAAATATACCATTTTCTTCTTGTTTCAGATTTGTGTGACAACAATCTGTTGAAATAAGAACACATGAAGCAAAATATCCAGTGAACGCGAGCGTCGAACTGCAATTATTGTGGCCCTACGTTGTGGCCGCACGCCCAACGCGATTGTTGAGTTTTTTCATTTCCCAAAATCGACTGTGTACGACATTGGCAAGACCTTTTAGTGAGGCTAGGGGTGAGTCCTTGAATCCTCAGAAAAAAAACACAGGACCAATCCGAGGTTATCTTCGATGAAGAGGACGACATGCCCTCCACTTCTTTGGCAAAGGTCAGACCGTGACAAAGGAGGTCTGCCTTTGATGCCATGAAGAATGTTTTGAAGCCATGGATTGTTCAGGTGGTTGGAGGGAAGCCATGGATCTTTCAACAGGACAGAGCTCCTTCCCATGCGTCCAATTTGGTCCAGGCTTTGTGTGACGAGAATCTGGATATGTTCTAGTCAAAGGAGAAGTAGTTGCCCAAACATGAATCCTTGCGACTATTACCTATTGGGCGTATTTGAGAGACAGTCCAACAAACGTTTACACAATACTGTCGACACTCTGAGGACTGCCATCATCGAGGCCATGGCAAACTTGTCCAGGGAGCAGGTGACCAACGCCTGTAGGAGGTTTCGGTCTCGTGTGGAGGCTGTGATTGAAGCTGGAGGGGACTGGATTGAATAATGTTGTAGAAGAGAGATCAGACAAAAATGTTATAAAGCAATTTGTCATGTAAATACTTGTCATTCTGAATAAACAATTTTCTTTCAGCATATGTTTTTACGGATTGTAGTGCACACACCTGTATATACATGTGTATATACGTGCGTTTGTTTATACAGTATTGTTGAAATCCTCTCCAACACACATATACATGTCTCTCCCTTTCAGTTATGGATTAAATAACAGGACAGATTGTGTTCTATAGCCTTGGCAGGCAACCAATGGCAACCTACTGCAGGATAATCGTCTGCCCAGTCAGTCATGTCTCTTTCGAGACATGATCGCCCAAAGCGTATATGACGTATGGCACCTAACCGACTGACTGAATATAACAGTTGAAAACATGATTAAGGCTTCTTCTGATCATAAAGTGGGGGATCAGTTTTATATTGTTATGAAGTAATAAACTGATCCCCCAGTAATTACTACTTAATGATATAATACATCACTCCCCCTCTAGCTATGAGTCAAATAACAGGACAGATTTGGTTCTATAGCCTTGGTCGGCAACCAGTCTACTGCAGAAAGCAATGGCAACGTACTGCAGGATAATCTTCTGCGTAGTCAGTCATGTCTCTTTCGAGACATGATCGCCCAAAGTGTGTATCACGTAACTGAATGAATAAGCCTTAAGTTGTGTTATGAAAAGTAAATGGATACCGTATTTATGTTAAGATATTTTTTTAATCATTTCAACCCAAGCAAGGCGTTAAAGCCACTCATGTGCAGGGAGTTACATAAGAGAATTGCAGGAGGAGAGTGAAGACAAAGACGAACCAGCTACAGGGGGTGAAAGAGAAAGAGCAAGAGAAGGATGTGAACACAGGAGCGAAGACAGTTACGAAGGTAGAGAGGAAGGAAAAGGGGTGATGTAGAAAGATAAGTGGATAAAAGATGGGAATTGACTTTGCATTTAAATTACTGTAGGTTATAGCCGTCAGAAAAGCAAGTATATGGAAGTGAGTTCCACAAGTGCGAGAAAATAAATTGATGGAGTAGAATTGTCACCCGCACTTGGTTGATCTAACTGTAAAAAAAAAATGGGGACCTTGTTGCCAGTCTGGTTGCATGAGTAAATTCTTGAGGAGTGGGCACCAGTAACCTAAGTTCGTCAGAGCAGAAGCCATGAAAATATTTATAGAATAGATAGAGGGAAAGCACATCATGACGATGAGAAAGTGGCTGGATTCGAGCTGACAGGTAGGGACCAGTCCCATTAGAGATTGTTCTCTGGAGCCTGTCGTGAACACTAAGATGAATAGCAGGGGCAATTGACCAGATATGACAACACTATACTATGCACGGTCGAATGGTTGATTTGTATATGTGCAAGATGGATTCAGGCTGAAAAATTTCATGGCCCGACGTAGTGACACAACTTCCCTAGCAGTGGATTTAGCTATTAATTTAATGTAATTATTCCACTTGAGGTCGGAAGATAGGGTAAGGTCGAGGAGGCGCAGGGTATTACTTTCAATTCCTAATATGTTCCATTTATCGATGGTATATACGATCCCAGCTGGCATGAAGTGAAAAGACGAAATTGAATTTATTGCTGGGTAAGCTGCTGAGATAGTTGATACACTAATACGTGCAAGACAATTTTTTCTTTCCAAAATCTATCTTACATATCGATAAGTCTATCATTCATCCACACTTATAACATTGCTACCTCATAGGGTTTAGCGCTCTTGCTATTTACCTTCAGCTCCTGGATAAAGGGTTCCAAAGAAGAATCAGTAATATTATTAATTCTAATGCGACGGAACGATCCCAGCTGGCATGAAGTGAAAAGACGAAATTGAATTTATTGCTGGGTAAGCTGCTGAGATAGTTGATACACTAATTCGTGCAAGACAATTTTTCTATACAAAATCTATCTTACATATCGATAAGTCTATCATTCATCCACACTTATAACATTGCTACCTCATAGGGTTTAGCGCTCTTGCTATTTACCTTCAGCTCCTGGATAAAGGGTTCCAAAGAAGAATCAGTAATATTATTAATTCTAATGCGACGGAACGATCCCAGCTGGCATGAAGTGAAAAGACGAAATTGAATTTATTGCTGGGTGAGCTGCTGAGATGGTTGATTCACTAAGTCGTGCAAGACAATTTTTCTATCCAAAATGTATCTTATATATCGATAAGTCTATCATTCATCCACAATTAGAACATTGCTACCTCATAGGGTCTAGCGCTCTTGCCATTTACCTTCAGCTCCTGGATAAAGGGTTCCAAAGAAGAATCAGTAATATTATTAATTCTAATGCGACGGCACAATCCCAGCTGGTATGAAGTGAAAAGACAAAATTGAATTTATTGCTGGGTAAGCTGCTGAGATAGTTGATACACTAATTCGTGCAAGACAATTTTTCTTTCCAAAATCTATCTTACATATCGATAAGTCTATCATTCATCCACACTTAGAACATTGCTACCTCATAGGGTTTAGCGCTCTTGCTATTTACCTTCAGCTCCTGGATAAAGGGTTCCAAAGAAGAATCAGTAATATTATTAATTCTAATGCGACGGAACGATCCCAGCTGGCATGAAGTGAAAAGACAAAATTGAATTTATTGCTGGGTAAGCTGCTGAGATAGTTGATACACTAACACGTGCAAGACAATTTTTCTTTCCAAAATGTATCTTATATATCGATAAGTCTATCATTCATCCACACTTAGAACATTGCTACCTCATAGGGTCTAGCGCTCTTGCTATTTACCTTCAGCTCCTGGATAAAAGATTCCAAAGAAGAATCAGTAATATTATTAATTCTAATGCGACGGAACGGTTTCAGTCATTCACCCGCCGCCATCTTTTCAAAACTCTATGAAAGTATAAAAATAGACTTTTATAGAAATCTAACTAAACTTACTCTCCATTTAACTTTAATCTACAGAATTTCACATGCAAGTTCAATCGCTATCTACTGTCCTCCTAATTACTCTTTCCTCTTCCCGACCATTAATAATGTATATGTTCTTAATTCTTTCATACCCTAACCGAAATTTATATGCTAAAAGTTACTTCTCTCGCATTTCTCGCTTATGGAACTCCCTTCCGGTTGCATGTTTTCCAGCCAACTTTAATCTCCAAAAATTTAAATGCAATGTTAATCGATATCTACTGTCCTCCTGATGACTCCTTCCTGCTCATTATTGTTTCTATTCCTAATTCTTCCACATGTGACCTTCCTGTGTCTTAGTGGCTTTATTGCCTTGCATGGAGTGATACCGAATTTTAAAAAATACAAATTGAATAAGCTGAATTCAAAAATTTGGAAAAGTTTGAAAACGGAAGGACTTCCGGTCCCAAGAATTTCGGATGAAGTCTTCTCAGCGTGTACTGAGTTCAAACTGGATCATAACAGAAATGAAATTCTTGTGAACTAAAATTCCGCTTTTGGGTCAAGGCTTTTTGGGTCAACGAACGGGTATGAAAAGGTATTCATGTCTGAGCCTCCTGTTGGCCTGTGTCAATGTGAATGGATTATTCTAGACTACTGCCTTGAATAAACACAGAAAGTTCTATTGCTTCTTTCTCTTTCTTTCTTTTGCAGTCACTTTTCTTTCTTTCTTTCTTTCTTTCTTTCTTTCGTTTTCAAAATACTCTCTTTCTTTCTTTCTTTCTTTCTTTCTTTTTCAAACCCTTCTCTTTCTTTCTTTCTTTCTTTTTCAAAACCTTTCTTTCTTTCTTTTTAAAATCCTTCTGTTTCTTTCTTTCTTTTCCCTTTCTTTCTTTCTTTTAAAAAAAATTATCTTTCTTTCTTTTTCTTTTCTTTCTTTCTTTCTTTCTTTCTTTTCAAACGTAACTTCTTTCTTTCGCTTCTCTCTCATTTTTCTTTTTGAAAGTCACTTCTCCTTTCTTTCTTTCTTTCTTTCTTTCTTTTTCAAAGTCGACATTCTTTCTTTCTTTCTTTCTTTCTTTCTTTTACAAAACCTTCTCTTTCTTTTGTCTTTCTTTAAAAAGCTTGTTTCTTTCTTTCTCTTTTCTTTCTTTTAAAACGTAACTTTTTCTTTCTTTCTTTCTCTTTTGTTTTTCAAAGTCACCTCTCCTTTCTTTCTTTTTTTATTTTTCAAAGTCGACTCTTTCTTTCTTTCTTTCTTTTACAAAACCTTCTCTTTCTTTTCTTTCTTTAAAAAGACTTCTGTTTCTTTCTTTCTCTTTTCTTTCTTTTAAAACGTAACCTCTTTCTTTCTTTCTCTTTTCTTTTTCAAAGTCACTTCTCCTTTCTTTCTTTTTTTATTTTTCAAAGTCGACTCTTTCTTTCATTCTTTTACAAAACCTTCTCTTTTTTGCTATTAAAAAAACTTCTCTTTCTTTCTTTCTCTTGTCTTTCTTTCTTTCTTTTTTCTTTCTTTTAAAAACCTTCTCTTTCTTTCTCTTTTCTTTCTTTATTTTCAAACGTAACCTCTTTCTTTCTATTTTTTCTTTTTCAAAGTCACCTCTCCTTTTTTCTTTTTCAAAGTCGACTCTTTCTTTCTTTCTTTCTTTCTTTCTTTCTTTCTTTCTTTTACAAAACCTTCTCTTTCTTTTTTCAGTTAAAATACCTTCTGTTTCTTTCTTTCTCTAGTCTTGCTTTTTTCTTTTCAAATGTAACCTCTTTCTTTCTCTCTCTTTTTTCTTTTTCAAAGTCACCTATTCTTTCTTCCTTTCATTTTCAGAGGCACCTCTTTCTTTCATTCTTTTTTCTCTCTTCTTACTTTCTTCTTTTCCAAAGTCACCTTTTTTCTTTCTTTCTTTCTTTCTTTTTCAAAGCCTTCTCTTTTTTCAGTCACCTATTTCTTTCTTTCTTTCTTTCTTTCTTTCATGTTGCTTTCTTTTTCAACGTCACCCGTTTCTTTCTTTCTCTCTTCTCTCTTTCTTTTTCTTTCATTTTCAAAGTTACCTCTTTCTTTCTTCTTTCTTTTTAAAGTCACTGCTTTTTTCTTTTTCTCTTCTGTCTCTTTCTTTCTCTTTCAAAATCACCTCTTACATCTTCCCTCTCTCTCTTTCTTTCTTTCTTTCTTTTTTTATTTTTTTATTTATTTATTTACTTCGTTTTGAAAGTTACCTCTTTAATTCTCTCTTCTTTCTTTCTTTAATTTTCTTTCTTTCTTTCTTTCACTTCTTTCTTTGTCAATATTTCTTTTTTTAAGTCACATTTCTCTTTCTTCTCTCTTCTTTCTTTCTTTCTTTCATTTTTTCTTTTTCAAAGTCATCTTTTTCTTTTTCTCTTTTGTCTTTCTTTTTCAAAGTTAGTTCTTTCTTTGTCATTTTTCTTTTTCTTTCAAAGTCACCTTTCTCTTTCATTCTTTCTTTCTTTCTTTCTTCTTTCTTTCTTTTTCAAAGTCACTTCTTTTTTGTCATCTTTCTTTTTTTTAAAGTCATCTTTCTCTTTTTTCTTTCTTCTCTCTCTTTTTTCTTTTTTTTCTTTTTGTAAAATCACTTCTTTGTTTCTGTCTTCCTTTTTCAAAGTCACCTTTTTCTTTCTTCTTTCTGTCTTTCTTTGTTTATTTATTCATTTTCAAATCCTCCTTTTTCTCCATCTTTATTCATATTTTTCTTCTCTTTCATTGTCTTATTTTCTTTTTTCCTTTTTTCTTTTCTTTCTGTTTTATTTATTACGTCACTTTTTTATTTTCCTTCATTTTCATTACCTAGTTTTCATGCTTTCTTCTTTTTTTCATTGCTAAATCATTTTTCTTTCTATCTTTCTCCCTTGTATTTATTTCATCATTCTTTCGTGATCTCTTTCTTTTTCATATTTCAAAAACACTTTTTTCTATGTTTCTTTCGTTCTTTCTTATCCATTGCTTTCTTTCTTTTCTTTCCTTCTTTTTCATTCTCTAACTTCCTTTTTTCATTTTTCTTCCTCTTTCTTTCTATAGTTTTCAATTCTTATTTTCTTCTTTTTCCTTTTGTTCTGTCTCTTCTTTTTCCTTTCCTTTCTTCATTTTCAAAGTATTATTTTTCTTTTTTCATTGTTTATTTCTCATTCATTTCGTTCACTTCATTTTTCCTTTTTTCTTTCTTTTTCATTACCTAGTTTTCTTTCTTTCTTTCTTTCTTTTTCAGTGCCTCCTTCTTTCTCTCTCTCTCTCTCTCTCTCTCTCTCTCTCTCTCTTAGTTCCTGGGCATGACGGTAAACTGCATACGGCAGCAAGGCCTCTGATTGGGAGGTTGTGAGGAGCATGGAACCACCTCTTAATTGTTCTCAGATCCAATCTAACCCGTAATGGTAGCACCTTTTAGGGTCCCAGCTATGGGCAAATAGTTAACCCCCAAACTGGGGTCAAATCACTATGAAAGTATAAAAATAAACTTTTATAGAAATATATACATAAAAATAAACTTTCATAGAAATATATTCATGAAAATAGACTTTTATAGTTTTGAAGGAAAGTTATTACTCCCGATACATTTTTGAAGAAAAAATTATTACCATAACACAATTTTGAAGGAAAAAAATATTCTCAGCAAAATATTTTTGACTACAAAAGTAGAAGACATTTTTAATTTTCTAAAATAAAAATGAATAAAAACAAAAAAATTTCATCAAAATCTGATTAAATCAACATTCTCACTATAACCGAACATTAAAAAATACCTTAAAACGCCACTTTTTTTGGCAGTAAACAACCCACAGAGGTTGATATGCCGTTAAACAAAACTCAAATTCTTTCTTTCTTTCTTTCTTTCATGATTTATTTATTTATTTTTTAAATAAAAGGGCTAGTTCATATGAACAGGAGGGGAAAATAACGGTTAACTTGAACTGGTTAAACTTGCAGAAAACGTCTTCTTGGGTATCTGCTCTACGGAGCAGCGGTTCGCGTGAAAAAAAAACTGAGTGGAACCTACTACTTGGCGATGAAATACGAAGGGTGTGTGGGTGGCTTGGTGATATGTAACTGGCATGGTGGTTCCTAGCCGTGAAGGTTACAGCTGACGAAATCAAGGAATGTAGCTCGTTTGAGCACTTTCCATGTGAGTAGCGATAGGGCAGTGAAAAACTCACCACATCCCGCCTTTGAGAGTGAAGTTTGAGGGTGGAAAATAATTCCTCACCCACAAGGACTCAGAAATAATTTTGAACTCTGTCAACACTGCAAAGTAAAGACTTGGTAGCTGCCACCCAAACATGGCAACTTGGCCTTACCTTATCTTCCGGCCTCAAGTGGAATCATTACATTGAATCAATAGCTAAATCCAATGCTAGGATGGTTGGGTCACTGCGTCGGGCCAGGAAAGTTTTTCCGCTTGAATCCATCATGCACATATACAAATCAACGATCCGGCCGTACATAGAATACTATTGTCATATCCGGTCAGGCACCCCTGCTGTTCATTTCAGTGTTCTCGACAGGCTCCAAAGAATAATCTGTAATGTGATTTGTCACGATCTGAGAGCTCGACTCCAGCCACCTTCTCACCGGCGAGATGTAACTTCCCTCTGTCTCTTCTACAAATATTTTCATGGCTTCTGCTCCAACGAACTTAAGTCACTGGTGCCCTCTCCACAAGAATTTACTCGGGCAACCAAACCGGCAAACAAGGTCCCACCCTTTTACAGTTAGATCAACCAAGTGCAGGCTACAATTCTACTCCATCAGATTCTTTTCTCGCACTTCCTGCCAGTGGAACTTCCTTCCGTATATTTGCTTTTCTGACGGCTAAAACCTACAGGAATTTAAATGCAATGTCAATTCCCATCTCTTATCCACTTGACTCAAGTCCTTCCCTCATCCTTTCTACATCACCCCGTCTATCTTGTTCTTTTCCTTTCTCTCTACTTTCGCAACTGTCTTCACACCTGTGTTCCCATCCTTCTCTTGCCCTTTCTCTGACACTCCCAGTAACTGGTTTTGTCTTTCTCTTCACTCTCCTTCTGCCTGAACTTTTACTTTCTTATGTAGCCCCCTGCGCATCAGTGGTGGTACCGCCTTGCTTGGGGTGAAACGATTAAAAAAAAGTACCCTATTTTTGGCTTGGGCTGGCTCACACAGAAGTAGAGGATAGCGTAAGGAATCAGGTACAGGGTGCGATGGATAAATTGTTATCTAAATGACACCAAAATAACACTGACATCTCATTGGAACGAATATAATTACCAAAATTACACAAAAGTATTTGTAATTATTAAAGATGAAATTTATTCAATAAAATTCCCATTGGCTTTAAGCATGGCATTTCTATTACGGAATCTCCTGCAACTCCTATGGATAGTCTCCTGGTTTTAGTTGGTAAATGCTGTCATAAATATTGCCTTCAGTTCATCTTTGGTGTTAAAGGAGTTTTGTTGCTCTCTCTTTCCTCCAGTTTCTATTTTTCTTCCTTTCTCTCTGTCTTTCTTTCTTTTTCTTTCTTTTAGTTTCTTTTCTTTCGTTTAAATTATTTTCTTTCATTCTTTCTTTCTTTCAGTTTCTTTTCTTCATCAATTTTTTCTTTCAGTTTTTTCCTTCTTTACTTTTTTCATTTTTTCTTTCTTTCTTTCTTGCTGATTTGCTGTTCTATTACATTATATTCTTTCCTTCTTCCTTTCTTTCAATTTCTCTTCTTTCCTTCTTTTCATCTTTCCTTCTTTCTTTTTTTCTTTCTTGCTTGCTCTTTTCGATTTTTTCTTTTTTTCTTTCAGTTTCTTTTATTCATTTTTTTCTTTCGTTTCATTTTTTCTTTCCTTCTTTTTTCTTTCCTGTTCTTTTAGTTTCTTCACTTTCTTTGTTTTCTTCAGATTTTTTCCCATTCTTTCTTTCTTTCTTTCTTTCTTTTAGTTTCAGTTTCTTTCAGTTTCTTTTACCTTCTTTCTTTCTTTCTTTCTTTCTTTATTTCTTTCTTGTTTGTTCGTTTCGTCTTTATTTCTTCGTTAAATTTTTTTAAATTCTTTTCTTTCTTTCAGTTTCTTTACTTTCTTTCTTTCAGTTTCTTTTCTTTCTTTCCTTCCTTCCATCTTTTTTTCTTTCTTTCTTGTTTGTTCTTTCAGTTTTTCTTTCTTCCTTTCTTTCCTGTTTTTTGGTTTCTTTACTTCCTTTGTTTTGTTTTGTTTTCAGATTCTTTCATTTCATTCTTTGTTTCTTTCAGTTTCTATTATTTCTTTATTTCTTTCTTCATTCATTCTTTCTTTCATTCTAGCTTGTTCTTTTCTATTCTTTTCTTTCTTTTGACGTTCATTTTCTTTCTTCATTTATTTTCTTTTTTCTTCTTTTCTTTCCCGTTTTTTTGTTTCTTTACATTATTTCTTTCTTTCAGTTTCTTTTCATTTCTTTCTTTCTTTTTTCTTTCTTTCTTTCTTTCTTTCAGTTTCTTTCAGTTTCTTTTATTTATTTCTTTTTATCCAGAATATTTTCCTTCAATCATTTTATTTTCATATTTTCTTGCTTTCTTTCTTATTTGTTCTCTACATTATTTTTCGTTCTTTCTTTCTTTACACTTCTTTCTCTCTTGTGTTTTTCTCTTCTTTTTAAGACACTCTTTTTCCGCCATTAATATCATTCACTTCCTTTCTCTTCTTTCTTCCTGTTCTTTTTTTCCTTCTCGTTTTGCATTACTTTCTTTTTCTTTTCCATTCTTTCTTCTTTCTATCCTTTTCGAATCTCTTCAGGACAATCGGATCACTTTTCACCAATTCGTCGATGTAAACATCCTGCCTGACGTAAAAGACACGGTCACAATCAAACTGGAGATGGTACCACAACAATTAGTAACTGTGAGTTTGCTACTTGATACAAAAGACAATTCCTTTCAGGCCAATGATAACCGCCCGCTGGGTACTTGATATTTCTTATACACAAGGCCAAAAAATGACTTCAGTAAACATGGCTTAGTAGGGCACAAGGCAAAGTAATGGGCAAATTGTTGGAATTCTTATTATAAAAAAGAAACACAAGACCAGAAATGACTTTAGCAGACAGGGCTTAGTAGGTCATAAGGCAAAGTAATAGTGAAATTGTTAAAAATCTTATTATAAGAAACAAAACAACACCAAAAAATGACTTCAGTAAACATGGCTTAGTAGGACACAAGGCAAAGCAATGGCGAAATTGTTTGAATTCTTATTATAAAAAAGAAACACAAGACCAGAAATGACTTTAGCAGACAGGGCTTAGTAGGGCACAAGGCAAAGTAATAGTGAAATTGTTAGAAATCTTATTATAAGAAACAAAACAACACCGAAAATGACATTAGTAGACATGGTTTAGTCGGGCACAAGGCAAGGTAATGGGAAAATTGTTGTAATTGTTATTATCAGAAATACTACTTACTTAAAATCTTATTTCAATTTACAATCTCCATCACAAACAACCTGCATCACTTACTTTATTTCGCGTTTTTTATATTAGCAAATTTTTTGCCATACGTGCCATGTCCACTCAAGATGTAGGCGATTATCGTTCTGCACAACTGTCTTTCCCTTGTAGCTTTTAATAAACTCTCTCTTTCGGTTCTTTCTTCTTAGCCATGTTCCGCCTTCCATTTAGATAAACTCACAATGTTGGGCATTGTTTTCCTTTGTCCCTCTTGCACTATATATCTGTCCCGGGAGCATTAGATTTTCTAAACCCTCCTTCCTCATTATATACCCCAGAAGCCTCAGCTGTCTCTTCATGATTATAAAATATTAGCTTTCCTTTTCTCCAAAGCTTAGGGGCAAATTTATAAAATTTATAGATGGGTGATTCTTATATATATATATATATATTTGTGTGTGTGTGTGTGTGTGTGTGTGTGTTGTGGTGCTCTACTACGAGGAATGGGCTCTTCCACTTACTATATAATTACCTGCAGGGCGCAGTTAATTAGACAGCTAGCACGCAATTAAGGACAGCTACGATTCAGGCAATAAGCAGCGTAACTGTACCGTTCGGACTTACTTATTCTGTTTATTTAAGATAACTTACTTTATTACTTACTTTTATATATTTTCTTACTATACTAATACAGTTTTGAACCTACCTTCTGTTTTCTGTATCTTAATTCCGGCCAAACCGGTCACTACAACTTTGCGGCGAAGTTTCGCCAGAACTACACAACGAATTGGCGACGAAGACCCGCAACAATAAGAATACATAGGGCTGGTTCCAATAATCATTTAAAGATTTTGGCATCAGTCTCTATATCATTACAGAAACCTTCTCTCTGCCGGCAGAAAGATTTTGTAAAGTCTCTAAATTTATTAGGGGATATTACATTATAATTGTTCCTCGCTAATAATTATGATTTCCCCTTCCCTTTATATATATATATATATATATATATATATATATATTGTCCTGTTTTCCCAATTTGTTTCTTTTTTTTTAATTTTCGGCATTACTGTTCTTTTCGTTTAATTCATTTTCCAACGATTTTTCTCCTGATGAGATGTTAGACGAAAGAGCCTTTGAGACTAACAATGAATTCCCTGTTTTAAAAATAGTATATATATATATATATATATATATATATATATATATATATATATATATATTAAAATTTGGGCAGCAAATTCTTTTTTTAGACATGTCAGTTTAAATAAATTGCAAACATTGTGTCTGCTTATTTTTAATAAAATCCATTCGTACTTATGGATAATCTATCGCCTATTGTAATTGATAGATGTCAGAAATGAGCTGTAATGTTGACAGATGTTATTATCATTAGTTTCTGTGACATGTCTAATATATATATATATATATATATATATATATATATATATATATATAAGAAAAATTAAGACAGACACGTTATTTCATGGTGAATCGGAAGTATGGGGCTATTTCAGGCGAACCATCGTTAGCTTCCGTCTTTATTTAACAAAGGATTTTACACGAATGTACAGGATACTCCTTTGGATTCTTCTATACCCACACTGCATGCTGATACATATAGTCATCCGCAAAAGGATCTGTTCACTGTATCACAACTCATCAGTCCGGTTAGACCCAATCCTGGGTAAAAAGCCGATTGCTTTTTACCCAGGATTGAAACCCGGCCGAATTGGCGTCAGTCGGCGATTCTACCTCTGAACTACGAGCACTCGGTAGAAGGATGCAGACTTTTTAGCGTGTATATTATCATTATACACGCCCAATAGCTGAGAGTGTTCTAATTTATTGCTGAATGAACGATGCGTAGATGCCAGAGTAGCTACTCTTTTTCAAAATCTACCATTCTTCCAAAGTGGTCAATCAGGGTGTGAGAGCGTAAATAGTCATCCGCAGACAGATCTCTTTCGCTCATCAGTCCGGTTATACAGCTTTTTACCCAGGATTGAAACCAGACCGAATTGGCGTCAGTCGGCGATTCTACCTCTGATATATAATCTCTGAATAAGTCCAGGACGTTCAAACCCTCGGTGACGATGACTTGTGACTTGGAGCTAGCACAACCATCGACGACTCCTCAAAGGGAGCCTTATACCTAATTTCAATAACAAGGATTAGGTCAACCTGTGGTATGGCTTTCGGGCACTTTCCAATGGTGTCGCACGCTGGGAGGATCGACTTCTCAAGACTGATAACAGCAAGATTTCATCTTTCTAGCAAATCGACCATGGAGAGATGCGAACCCGGCATTCATGGTCAGAAAGCAAGCGATCTAACTACTTGGTCACGGAAGTGTGTGTGAAATACAGATTCTTAGTGCTGGTGCTAATAAAATAGTTCTCGATATATACTAACAGGGCTATAATTTATACTAGCATCATAGCCCGGCGTTGCCCGTACAACTCAGAATATTTCAGTAGTACAAGATGTCACTTTTTATTTTACATATTTTGTTTTTGTTTGAAAAAACACTTTTTTTAAAAATATTTCTTTTGTTTCAAAATTACGTGGAAAAATATTCACATTTTTTGTTCACCAAATGAATTTTTCAAACGTCGGAATAAAAAATTAATATAAATGCTTATTTTTTTATTTTCATTTTTAATAAAAATATATTTTAGTCGCGTTTGACACGTGTGATTTCATTTCTGTGACGTAATTCAGCAACCATCTTAGATCTTAGATGTTTTATGGAGGAAATGTAAACAATCGGTTCCATTGGCCAAAAAGTGCGAAAGGGAAAATTGCTGAACTTAAAACTCAAAAAGTATGTGTCGACCTGGCTTCCCTGTAGATATGTAACCCTAAAAAGTTTGAATGGCATAGCTTAAAAAATGTAAGCGTGCATAGGGAACAGTCACATACAGACTCACAGATTGCCTAATATATATATATATATATATATATATATATATATATATATATATATAGAGAGAGAGAGAGAGAGAGAGAGAGGTTAATAATACATATATTCAACCGGAATATATGTATTATTAAATGCTCCTCAGTCGTTTACGCGCAAATACCCTTAGGAAACGTATTAATCCGTTCCTTCTCTCCAGTTATGGGTTAAATAACAGAACAGGTTGAGTTCTATAGCCTTGGCTGTCAATCAGTCTACCAGAGCAGGTAGTGGCAATCTGTTGCGGGATGATAAAAAATGCCTCTAAGGGCCGTCAAGCGCATTCAGGGCTCAGTGGAAATAATATGACTGTTTGCCATCCACTGCATCCCCGACTGTCTCCGGAAAGTCTCGCCTCTGTCCTGCCACTGGACTCAGATGGAATGGGAAAAGAGAGAGAGAGAGAGAGCGAGGCTGACGACCATGCGCAACTCTCCCTCACTTAAATCCAATAAAAAGCGCAAGTCATGACTTCTACTAGAAGTTCTTCGTTCCATTCGGTATAAATATTTTCCTGGAAGAAACATTTCTTTAAAATGAAATAGAAAACAATTAACACGATTTAAAACAGAGGCTTTAACCTTTAACCGTTAGGGATCCCTAGACCGGTAGAAAAGAGATAGAAATAGAACACAATTATTTATATTAAGTAGATCATATATATATTGATGGGTGTGCGTTGTGGTGCAGTTGATTTCTCGGAACCAGAAATCGCGGAGCCGATTTCGAATTCCAATTGAATGCCCTTCATTCGTTTACGCGCTAACATCTCTGGTGTTCATTCAGGGCTCAGTAGAAACGATAATATTAGTGTTGGCCATCAACTGCATCCCTGACTGTCTCCGGCAAGTCTCGCCTATGTCCTGCCACCGGACCCAGATGGAATGGGCAGAGAGGGTGAGGGTGACGACCATGAGCAACTCTCTCTCTCTCTCTCTCTCTCTCTCTCTCTCTCTCTCTCTCTCTCTCTCTAGTCATGATGTTCTTTGTTCCATTCGGAAACATTTCTGTAAAATGTGTCATATAAATTTTGAATGGCATAGATTATAAAAATGTAGGTGTGTATAGGGAACAGTCACACACAGATTCACAGGTTGCCTTATATATATATATATATATATATATATATAGAGAGAGAGAGAGAGAGAGAGAGTGAGAGATAGATAGATAGATAGATAATACATATATTCAACCGGAATATATGTATTATTGAACGCTCTTCAGTCGTTTACGCGCAAATACCCTTGGGAAACGTATTAATCCGTTCCTTCTCTCCAGTTATGGGTTAAATAACAGAACATGTTGGGTTCCATACCCTTGTCTGGCAATCAGTCTACCAGAGCAGGTAGTGGCAACCTGTTGCGGGATGATAAAAAATGGCTCTTAGGGCTGTAGAGTTCATTCAGGGCTCAGTAGAAACGATAATATTAATGTTGGCCATCAACTGCACCCCTGACTGTCTCCGGCAAGTCACGCCTATGTCATGCCACCGGACCCAAATGGAATGGGAAGAGAGAGCGAGGCTGACGACCATGCGCAACTCTCCCTCACTTAAATCCAATTAAAGCGCAAGTCATGACTTCTACTAGAAGTTCTTCGTTCCATTTATAAATAAGTTTATATATATATATATATATATATATATATATATATATGTGTGTGTGTGTGTGTGTGTGTGTGTGTGTGTGTGAAGACAGAATTAACAATTATTGCCTTATTCCCTGTATTTAAAAAAATGCCGCTGTGAAGTGCATTCAGGGCACAGTGAAAACAATAATATTAGTGTTGGCCATCCACTGCATCCCTGTCTCCGGCAAGTCACGCCTATGTCATGCCACCGGACCCAAATGGAATGGGAAGAGAGAGTGAGGCTAACGACCATGCGCAGCTCTTCCTTACTTAAATCCAATTAAAGTGCAAGTCATGACATCTACCATCACTTCAAAGCGCTGCGGCGAGGGACAAATGGCAAAAAGCGAGAAGTGTGGATCCAATGGCGGTCGCAGCCACAACTCTGCTGCATGAGTCTCTACCGTGCAGAAAAGATTGGCCTTATCAGCCACCTCCGCCCCAACAAACCCTTCGTGACTAGAAGTCGTGGTCTTCCTCGCCTGCGAGGGACGATCATCATCATTTTGAGTTAGTATTATTTCAGTTATTTTTATGTATTGTAATTTTTTATTTTCCACTCGATTTCTGAAGAAGCTTTAATAAAGCTGAAACATTTTAGATTTTATATGTTTCCTACTTTGATTTATTTACTTTATTCTATCATTCATATATATATATATATACTAGCAATATAGCCCGGCGTTGCTCGGGTGCAATGAAAGCTTTAAAACTAATCCATGGTCCTGGAGCTCAGACTCTTTGGACGTTGGCTAGAAAGACTAAAAAGCAATAGTTGTTTAAAGTTAAAGCGAAACCGTAGACTGAAAGAAAAATGAATGGATGTAAGTCAAATTTTGATTTCCTGGTATCGATATCAAATAAGTTTTTTCGTTGTAAACTGAATTTTGAAGGCTAAATAAGTCCTCTGAGTAAATGGTATCATGGCTGAAACTAAGAACTACAATTATACCTACTTAGAGCCAAACCCAAAGCAAAAACTAAAATAAAAGGACTGAAAAAATAGAAATACAGGCAGATAAACAGACACACATACAAACATCTTGCCTTATATATATATATATATATATATATATATATATATATATATATTCTCGATTTTCTGCACTATTGAAACCTTGAAACTTCTGAATATTGAATATCGTTTCTTATGTCTTCGTCTATGAGTGTATCAAATTTGATTAAAATCGGACCACTCCTTCTATAACGCGATTTTTTCGATTATCGATTTCCGATATTTATCGGGGGTACCTCGACACAAAACCTAGCTAAGAACACTCGCAGTCGTGTATAGTACAACTGTGTAAATTTTCAAGAAAATTGATTCAGCCTTTTCGGAGTTTATAGGTAACGGACACACAGACACACACACAGACAAAGTTCCATTTATAAATAAGTTTATATATATATATATATATATATATATATATATATATATATATATTTAATCATATCACCCCGAGCAAGGCGGTAATGCCACTGATGCGCAGGGGTCTATGTAAGAGTGAAAAGATTGGAAAAGAGAAAGCCGGAAAACACATCCTAAACAGGAAACAAGGGATGAGCCTCTTCACCTGTTCAATAGACGTGGGAGGAGTGCGAACCGGACGATAGGTTAGTCTATCTAATCCAATTGAAAAAAAAAAAGAAAAGAGTGAAAAGATTGGAAAATGAGAAAACCAGAAACCACATCCATAACAGGGAACAAGGGATGAGCCTCTTCCCCTGGTCAATAGACGTGGGTGGAGTATATATATATATATATATATATATATATATATGAAGACAGAATTAACAATTATTGCCTTATTCCCTGTATTTAAAAAAATGCCGCTGTGATATGCATTCAGGGCACAGTGAAAACAATATTATTCGTGTTGGCCATCCACTGCATCGCTGTCTCCGGCAAGTCTCGCCTATGTCATTCCACCGGACCCAAATGTCATTCCACCGGACCCTATGTCATTCCACCGGAAGAGAGGGCGAGGCTGAAGACCATGCGCAACTCTCCCTCACTTAAATTAAAGCGCAGGTTATGATTTCTACCATCACTTGAAAGCCCTGCGGCGATGGACAAGCGGGAAAAAGCGACAGGTGTGGACCCAATGGCTGTCGCTGCAACAGGTTCTTCCGTGCAAAAGATAGGCCTTGTCAGCCACCTCGGCAGCCACCGCAAAAAAAAACCTTAGTGACTAGAAGTCGTGGTTTTCCTCGACTGCGAGGGACGAACAGAAGAACACATATATGATTTACTTTTAATTTTAACTGACTGTATGTATCACCTTTGAAAATGGCTTAACGTATAGTTAAATGCGCTCAGACATGGAGAACGTTCAGGCAATTTCTACACGCCCAGAAGAAAAGAAACCTGTAAGAACACAAGAAATATTAACGAAATAGGTTATAAAACAGTGATTACCATCCAAATACACAATTATGTATATATATTAATGTATATTATTACATATATGTATTACATATATGTATATTATTACATATAAATATTATATGTAATTGTTATTATAACTAATTATATATACACAACAGGCCATAATTATTAGGCCACCCTAGTTTTTAAAAAGAAATGATGTATTTTATACTATTTTTAGTATTTATTGCCAAATGAAAATAGAATGGTTTTTTTTTGTTATTAATACTTTCCAAATTTTTACAAGGCAAGATCCAAAGATAAACTCATCCGAATCACCCTAAATTTTCTTCATTCTTTCATTGATGAAACTGCAATATAAGTAATTCTTAAATATTTATAAATTCATTTAATGCACATGTTATCGTGCAATATTAACAAAAGAACCATTCTATTTTCATTTACAATTATTCATTTGGCCATAAATACTAAAAGATAGTATAAAATACATCATTTTTTTAAAACACTGGGGTGGTCTAATAATTATGGCCGGTAGTGTATCTATATATATATATATATATATATATATATATATATATATATATATATATATATATATGTAAACATGTTACGGAAATTAACGAATTTTAACGAAACTTGGTTATAAGCAACCGACAATTTGTAATGAATTATTTTGTGCTGGGTAGCACACATTTTCGTAATAAAAATTTATCGTAAATAATCAGGCCGGTAGATATAAATATAAAAATACTGTTTAATTAAAAACAGAATATCTACTTAAATACGAGTCCCGGTAAAAATAATGTTCAAAATAATTCATTACATATATATATATATATATATATATATATAAGAAATAAGAACCAACGAACCTACCTAGGTTTCTCCTAACGGATCGTCAGGGCCAGTCGGCCAACTTGCCCTGACGTCCTCAAATTTACATTAGAACTTAATATTAATAAGAAACTCCCATTCCTTGATGTATTCATTGATTCTAGCACACATAAATTTACTACTTCTCTATATAGGAAACCAACTAGCATAAATTCGTGTCTTCTTAATTATAATAGTGAATGCCCCCAACGATATAAGTTAGCTGTTATAAAAAAAACTTACTTCAACGCACACAAATGATATCTTCTTCCAAATCTATATTTTATAAAGAATTATACATAACGAAAGAAATAAAGACAGAAAGAAAAGAAAAAAATGAAGAAAAAAAACTGAACGAAACAGAAAGAAAAGAAAAGAAAAGAACAACAAGAAAGAAAGAAACAAACAAACGATAGAAACTGAAAGAAAGAAAAAAGAAAGAAAAAAAGAAAGAAAAAAAGAAAGAATATAATTTAATAGAACAAGCAAACCAGAAAGAAAGAAAAAAATAGTTTTTGGTTATAATTACATTAGACCAGGACACAGTTATATTAAAAAGTCTTCAATACATTTATATTGTAGAAATTTATTGATATTTTTCATTTGGAAATCAGTTACTTCCGCAACCTAGGTTTCAACCATTTGGCATCTTCAGGCGATTTTCTATAACAGATTTTACTGTTTTCCCAAACGCTCGGACGTGGATTTTTACAAATTTTCAAACAACTAGAATTTTTTTAAATTAGGGAGGAGTTATTCAAGGATCTAAGAATGCTTTCGTCCATCTACATAAATGAAAATGTTGTCAGATCCTTGATTAACTTGATCCTTGATTTTTTTTCCATTTTGTCGTGCACCTTTTCTTTCAAAAATGTTCTTGATATATCAAAATTTCTTTAAAAATATATATAACATTATATATATATATATATATATATATATATATATATATATATATAAATTTAGTATATCGAGGCAGCAAGTAATTTTCTAAACATATGCTATTAAATATAAGAGACAATGAATGTCTATTATGTTTAATCATGAGCCGTTCTAAACGTCGTATTTTTGCTTTAATTTCAGTTGAAAATAAACACAAAAATTCTCCAACATTTGGATAATTATTTATTGGTTTTCTTCTAAGCTTTCGGCTCACATGAGCCATCTTCAGAGAGGTAGTTTAAACTGAAATATTATAAAATCCACCATCACCGACGATTTTATTTTGTGTTGACATAAAACTCCGCTTGGCAACGGCAATAGTTACCAAAAATAATAAACGCAGTTCTTATGTTTGCGATGCGGTTTTATGACGTCACACTGCGGGAAATTAAAAATTTTGCTGAAATTAAAGCAAAAATACGACGTTTAGAACGGCTCATGATTAAACATAATAGACATTCATTGTCTCTTATATTTAATAGCATATGTTTAGAAAATTACTTGCTGCCTCGATATACTAAATATATATATATATATACGAGTGAATAAGAAACGAAGAAAACGGTTAAATATACAAAATTAGATTAATTATAAAACTGTGCATAAATAAAAAATATTCTATAGTTGTCCAAATAAACATTAAAGACAGGTTCGATCCCATCCTTTCCCACCTTTTGCACCACCTAATTCCCCCCCCCCACTCTAATAAAACCAAAGAATAAAGGCTAGGCAGGTGGCCATAAAACACACTTTCTTGAAACAACTATATCTCCTACCTACCCCACTTTCTTCAAAATTCTAACGGACAATTTACAAGACTTATTCCCTTATTGCTAACCCTCGCAAATGAGTTGTGTGTGGGATGAGACATTGGAAGCTCAATGTCGAAACAAAATGTACAATTTGTAGTGGATATATGTAAAAAAAAATTGTACATGTTCTAAAATATAATATATATATATATATATATATATATATATATATATATATATATATATATATAAACTATAGTAATAACAACAACAATAGTAACAGAACTAACTCTGCCGAAACTAGTATTAATTAAGCTATAATTTAAATCGTCTTGTACAACCCACCGAGAACGAACTCGGAGGGAAAAGGAGGGGAAGTAAAAAAAGAAACAAACGAAGTACATGAACAAAATGTCAAGTACCCGTAAGAAAGAAAAAACCCCAAGACGAAAACCCTAACACTAATAGTTGGCTATTTAGGTACAAGTTGTACGACTTTCTAGCTTGAACTTGTGATTATATCATCTTTTTTTAAAAATTGCCCTCCGTACATCTTACGTATGTTTTGCTCCTTTTATTTATATATACATATATTTTTTTTTAATCATCTCACACCAAGCAAGGCATTCCACTGCCACTATTTCGCATGGGGCTACATAGGCGAAGGTAAAGAGAAGGAGTGGTTAGACATAGGGAATGTCAGGAGGAAGGTGACAGATGAGTAAGGATACTTAGGATGAGGGTTGGGCAGATGGGAAGAGTGTTTGATAGAATGGGAGCAGGTTAGTGTGTTAGGAGGTGTCTATTGACCTTACATTTAAACTCCTGGAGATTGTAGCCGTCGGGGAAGCAATCGTGTGGAAGAGAATTATATCTTGAACGGCTTTGTAAATAACTCTTTCGTTTTTACAAAATCCATCAAGTGGCCATTTATGTTTACATACTTCATTAATAATATCCTGCTGCACGTTGTCTTTGAAATTCCTGGAGTTTTGTCTTTTTTGTATCAGTTTCAAAATTGTAGTTGTAACTTAACTTAACTGTATTCAGACTAATTCAGAGTTTCAGTCAGTTGAGTACCACACCAGATACACGCTTAGGGCAATCATGTCTCTTTCGAGACATGACTGACTGGGCAGAAGAGTATCCCGCTGTAAGTTGCCGTTGCTTTCTGCGGTAGACTGGTTGCCAGCTATAAGACCCAATTTGTCCTGTTATTTGACTCATAGCTGGAAGGAGAAAATATAAATATATTACATTATTATATTAAGTATAGTTAGCGGGGGATCAATTTATTACTTCATAACAATAGAAA
This sequence comes from Ascarosepion bandense, assembly GCA_037127315.1. Taxonomy (NCBI): domain Eukaryota; kingdom Metazoa; phylum Mollusca; class Cephalopoda; order Sepiida; family Sepiidae; genus Ascarosepion; species Ascarosepion bandense. The sequence continues at coordinate 1,547,514 of JBBBDQ010001034.1, read as the reverse complement.
ACAGAACCCCCACTTAATGACCAGTAGAAATTTTAATTATGTTTCCAGCTATTATATTCAGTCAGTCAGTTAAGTGCCATACGTGATACACGCTTGGGCGATCATGTCTCGAAAGAGACATGACTGACTGGGCAGAAGATTTTCTATGCTGCTCTTTAAACTATAGCTGAATGGAAGAAGAGATGTATTGTATTAATCAGTAGTAATTAGTGTGGGATCAGTTTATTACTTCATAACAATGGAAAACCGATCCCCCACTTTATGCCCAGTAGAAGACTTAAATCATGTTTCCAACTATTATATTCAGTCAGTCAGTTAAGTGCCATACGTGATACACGCTTTGGGCGATCATCTCTCGAAAGAGACATGACTGACTAGGTAGAAGAGTATCCCGCAGTAGGTTGCCGTTGTATCCCGCGGTAGATTGGTTATCAGCCAAGGCTATAGAACCCATTCTGTCTTGTTATTTAACCCATAACTAGAGGGAAGAGATAAATTAATACCTTTCTCAAGAATATTTGTACATAAGTGTAGGCAAGGAATTTAACTGGAATTTGAACTCTGCTTCCCGATTTCTCGTTTCGAGCCGATATCTACTGCACCACAACGCAAATCCAGAATAGGAATGTCCATTTGTATCGGTTGGCGTCTCGAGGTCGTTAAGTTAACGCGAAACGGTGGTACGCGTCATGTTTTCACTACTGTGCGAGTCGTTTCTCTCATCTTTCTGTATTTTATTTTCCGCATTTTTCTTCGCATACCTGGTTACGTAGTTGTTGTTAATTTTCGCTGACCATTCGTCATTCGTCTCGTTACTACTGTCAACGCCTCAGCGCACTGCCGTCTAGGGAAGTGTTTATTAAGCAGTTCGAAAAATATTTCCATATTTTAACTTTATTTCTAAATTAAACGATGGATTAAACGAAATAATATTTCGTTTTCTCGAACTATTTTAATTTGTTTATTTATTTGAGGTTTGCATTCCAATTTATTTTTATGACCATTTTCTTTTAATGCCTTTCCGCAATCTATTTTTTTTTTGTCTAAAATTGCATATATATATATATATATATATATATATATATATATATATATACTTTTCCATTTCTAAAGACCTATGACTTTGACTTTAGAATTTGGTATGGGGTAAGGAACATATAATCTTTATGAATGCAAAACGGTCCGTATTCATCTACAACAATGAAAAGTGGAAAAAAAATCAAATCTGAGTATCTATTTGACATCACTATGGGATCTCTACACTCCGCTATGTCATGAGACCCTGTTGATATATTTATTTTATACCACCTTACAGATTATAATGATATCAGTATCGAGGACATAGGATTGTACAGGGATGATGGCTTCATGGTTCTAAAAACTTCCACAAATATCAAAGCTAACAGAATTAAGAAATTAATCCATAGGGAATTGAAAAGTCTAAATATAGGTTACGATAAAAACCATTTTCAAAAAAGTAGACGACATAGATTCAACACTTGATCTAGTTCATATCACTTACTCCCCCCACTTGAAAACCAACGCTTAAACCTATATATATGTGTTTGATGATTGATAGGGGGTGTTTAGATTTAAGGTGAATATGTTTAAAAAAAATGTCTGCCACCATAGTCAACCTTTGCACCATTTCTACCATAGAAAATCCTACAGTAAAGAAAAAATTATATTGATTGTACCAAGAACTCATTTAAAATGCGCTATTATCATCATATTTTGTCTTTTAACAAGAAGGCGTACCGCAATAGTACATCGCTTTCCATATACTAATAGCAATTAAAAGAAGTCAATAAAACCCCTGCTGTAAAATAGAAACTAATTTTTAAAGATTAGAAATTGTAAAACTTTATATAAGCCATGTTTTCTGTTTTAGAGGGATTAATGTAAATAACATTAGTGCTAAACTTTGTCAAATGCCTTCGAACTATCTAAACCTACAGTCTTCGAGATATGTTTGTTTTAGCCTCACTAACTCTGTAAGTAATGGTAGTTAGGACATCAGCAGTGAAGCAGACCAATAAAAATTTGTACTACTCGTCGATGAAAGTTTTTTTTTTATCTAGGCATTCTTCTTGTTGATTATACCTTCAAAAAAGCTTACTGAAGAGACTGACGGGTCCATACTGAGAGAGGGAAGATTGGCGAACAAAGAATTAAAATTTGTCAACGTGAACACGAGGATTGTTTCAGAATGTGTTCAAATTAGGTTGCTCGTGAGTGACAGATTCTGAACTTGAATTGGGCTACAGTGAAGTATAACTTTATTTGCTCAAGCCAAGTAACAAGAAAACGCAGAAATGCACAAGAATCAGCCATGACCACGTTCTCAGAATATAAACAACAACAACAAAAAATCATATATAAAACATAAAAGTGAGTTCTTTAACTGATTTGTTTTTTACCGTTTAGCAACCCTTTTGAAGTTATTTGTAACCGAAATATATTTTAAGTTTGCAAAAGATTTTGGGTAATAATAATAATTTTCTAATACAAGCCTTACTATTTAACCCACATCTGGGAAGAGAAGAAATGGATTCATACCTTTCTCAACGTTATTTGAAATGCATGTAAATATAACAAACTTGACAGGAATTCGAACTCGGCCTTCCGATTTTCAATTCTGTGCCTTTATCGATTACACCACCAGCACACCCTAGCTTACAGTATGGTAGAGTTGTAAATGTGTAATATATATATATATATATATATATATATATATATGAAATGATTTGTTTGAACATTATTTTTAATCGATACTCGTGTTTAAGTAGATATTATGTTTATAATCAAACAGTATTAGATATTTATTTCTACCGGCCTGATTATTTACGATAGATTTTTGTTACAAAAATAATCAGGCCGGTAGAAATAAATATCTAATACTGTTTGAATCTAAACAGAATATCTACTTAAATACGAGTATCGATCAAAAATAATAATCAAACAAATCATTTCAAATTGTCGGTTGTCTATAACCAGTTTCGTTAATTAGCATAATTATATATATATATATATATATATATATATATATATATATATATATATATTGCACATTGAGTTCTGGAGTCTATTTCACATACACACACACACACACACACACACACACACACACACACACATATATATATATATATATATATATATATATATATATATGAAATAAACTCCATCACTATATATATATATATATATATATATATATATATATATATATATATCCCTCCTGTCACGCTCAGTTGGGGATGGATCATAGAATATATAAATACCAGATCCGCGGGTTCACTCATATGTAATAATATTAGATGAAAATAGAATCTTATCTCATTGGAATCAAAGAAAAAAAGTGTTGGATTGCTATGTGATGTCTGTCCTGTATGGAAGTGAATGTTAGACGATCTCCCCAAGCATGAAGAAGAGACATCAGGCAGTAGAAATGTTTTGCAGCAGGATGCTAACGATACCATGGACTGAGCAACGATGAGGTGTTGGAGGGGATGCAAACAAGAAGAAAAATCATATTTAACATCAGGAAAAGACAGATGAGGTTCCTGGGACACGTAACAAGGAAGGATGGCCTGGAAAATTTAATACTCACAAGACGGATAGAGGGAAGGAGAGACAGAGAAAAGCAATGCGAGACCTTCTTGATAGGCCTGAGCAAATGAATGGGATTTGAGAGAGATACCAAGAGGAAAAATATTGATTTCGTCAAGAGAGAAGGGCAAGTGGAAGTCTATGATCGCCTACGTTCTGAAGGGACACGGCACATGAAAAAGAAGAATAATGTTTTAGAAATAGTTTATGTATAAAATTTTGGTATGTATAGCTACGGATCCCTGCCAAAAATGGTTGAAGTTTTATTTTATTTGTTCTTTTAATAGAATATGAGTCTGTCTTTAATATTATTTTCGCTTAAGGTCAATGATAAAAAAATTGACAAATTTCAGTGGAAATGGACTCTTGGGGAATGATTTGAATTATGGCGACGGTTAGAATCGAAATCACGAAAGGAAGCTTAAAGAAAAATGGTTTCATACCGGAAAAGGGTGTTGAAAAAAAAGTACTTGAATAAAATAAAAAATGGATTTACTCGTTGGGACACGCCATGATTAATTTCTGCTTCTTTGATGTGTGACTTGTTGACAGAATTTGTTATCAAACCATCTTTAGATTGTAACTGGGATGGCGATTTACAGAAAGCTTCTCTTAATTTGCGCCCAATTTCTATCACCCGTTTCGTCTCAGGGACGAACAGTAATTGTCGCCTTAAATTTGTCGCCTTCAAAGGTTCCGTTTTAATGTTTCAAATTGTTCGAAAAATTATTATAAATGCTTCTTCTGATTAATATATTAAGATTTGGCAGTTCAATCCATTTGAAAGATAAACCATTCGTGTATTGAATATTGATGTCCATTATGGTGCAGTTCACAACAAAAACTCGGAGAGCCCAGATCGAATTCCAGTTGAGTTTTTTAAATAACCGTGTGGCCCCAAACAAGGCATTTTACTGCCACTATTGTGCAGGGGGTTACATACGAGTAATGTTTATCAGAAAGAGTGACAGGTTACAGAGAGTGTCAGGAAGAGAGTATAAGAAAGGAACAGAAAAATGATGAGTGGGGTGGACGGAGAAAAAAGCATGAGAGAGAGAGAGGATGTAAGTTAGTGAGACAGGAGATGACTACTGACTTTACATTTGAATTCTTGAAGATTGTAGCTATCAGAAAAACAAGTATGCGGAAGGGAATTCCACAGGCGGGAAGTGCGAGAAAAGAAACTGATGCAGTAGAATTTGCGTTTACAATTTATCGGTTTCACAGTAAAAGGTTGGGACCTAGTTCCTAATCTTGTTGCTCGATGAAATTCATATATAGAGGGTACCAGTGAGCTAAGTTCATCGGGGCAGAAGCCATGAAAGTATTTGTAGAAAAGACACAGGGAAGCCACACTGCGTCGGTGAGAAAGCGACTATATCGATCACATTACAAATTCTCCGTTGGATTTTGTCAAGGAGACCTAGGTGGATAGCAGGAGCACCCGACCAGATATGGCAGCAATATTCAATGCACGAGCGGATGGTAGACTTGTATATGTGCAGGATTGTTTCGGATGGGAGAAACTTCCTGGCCCTACACAGAGAACCGACTTTCTTAGCAGCGGATTTAGCTATGGATTCTATATAGTTATTCCACTTAAGGTCTGATGTGAGAGTTAATCTGAGGAGGCGCAGTGTTTAACTTTCAAGGAGAGAACCCTGATCTGTTTTAATGGGCGGGAGGAACGATTGTCTGTGATGGTTAATAGATATCAGCTTTGTTTTGGAAGCATTAAAATTTACAAGCCATTTCTTACCCCAGTCCACCACGGATTGGAGATCTTTTTCAAGCTCGGCAGCGAGGTTTGCTTTGTCAGCCTCGGCAGATTTTTGATCGAGACGCGTGTAAACCGTAGTGTCGTCAGCGTATATGCCTACTTGGAATTCGTTGCATTCACTTAAAATGCTGTTGAAAGAAGTATTAACCTGTTTCTTATTCAGCTATTGGGTTGGTAACCAGTTAACCACAGAAAATAATAGCAATCTCCAGCGGGAAAATTTTCTGATCACTCACCTTTTAAGACATGATTTTCCAAGCGTGTATCACGTATGGAAATTTACTGACTGATTCATTGAATATTGAAGTCCGATCTGGTTTTGTGCTTCCACTATGTATTTAGTGATTCGTGATAAAATCTATAGAAGAATCTGTAATGTTATCAGTCCTAACCTGGCATCTCTGCTTCCGTAACTGACCCACTCCCAACAAGTAGCTTCTTTTCACTTTTTCTAAAAATATTTCCGTGATAACTTATACAATGTTCTTTACGCTTTAGTACCTCAAAGGCAGTACTTGATTGTCAGATAGGTCTCATCAGTTTAAATGAAATAATTAGATATAACCGTATGCCAACAGTTTCTTCTCTCGCAGTTCTCACTTGTGCAACTCTCTTTCGGCCTGTTAGTTTTTAGTCAAATCTGGACTTCAGAAATTTACATGATTGTCTTCTCGCTTTTATAATGTTTTCCTTTTTATCAGGTTCTTTCACACTGAGTAACAAGTTCGGCCTTAGTGGCTTTTTCCCCTTGCATAGAGTGAAGTTATTTAAAGACAAAAAGGTCGATGACCTCACTCGATTTATGTAAAACAACATAAAACGTTAAGTACGAAAATAAATTAACATACAAAATCTATACAAATATACAGTGAAATACATATATATATATATGTGTGTGTGTGTGTGTGTATGTGTGTGTATGTATGTATGTATGTATATGTATGCATGTATATATATATATATATATATATATATATATATATATATTGTTAAATATAACAGACAATGAACGTCTATTATGTTTACTTATGTTTAATGTTCTAGAACCAGCGTAATAAAAATTTCCAATAGTTTTAGTCTTTATTTTCACCTGAAATTAAAGCCAAAATACTATGTTTAGAACGGCTCGTGATTAAACATAACAGATATTTATTGTCTGTTATGTTTAAGAATGTATGCTTAAAAAATTATCTGATGCCTCGATATATATATATATATATATATATATATATATAAAGCAAAAGTAATTTTATTTCAATCTTTCACCCCTAGCAAGGCGATATGGTCCCTGATGCACAGTGGGCTACATAAGAGAGTAAAAATTTAAAAGTAGAGTGAAGAGAAAGACGAACCAGTTACAGGGGGTGACAGAGAAAAGGGCAAGAAAAGGGTGGGAACCCAGGTGTGAAGACAGTTGCGGAGGTAAAGAGAGAGAGGGGGGGAAGAACAAGATACACGGTGTGGTGTAGAAAGGACGAGGGAATGACTGGAGTCAAGTGGATAAGAGATGGGTATTGACATTGCATTTAAATTCCTGGAGGTTGTAGCCGTCAGGGAAGCAAGAATATAGAAGAGAGTTCCACAGGCGGGAAGTGCGAGAAAAGAATCTGATGGAGTAGAATTATTTGGTTGAACTAACTGTAAATACGTGGGACCTTGTTACCAGTCTGGTTGCACGAGTAAATTCTTGTGGCGGGGGCACTAGTGACTTAAGTTCGTCGAAGCAGGAGCCATGAAAATATTTGTAGAAGAGACAGAGGGAAGCCACGTGCCGCAGATGAGAAAGTGGCTGGAGTTGAGCTGCCAGGTCGGGACAGTTCACATTCTTCTTTGGAGCCTGTCGAGAACACTGAGATGAACAGCAGGAACGCTTGACCAGATATGACGTTAATATTCTATGCGATGGTTAACACACGGTTCGCAAAAAACACGTAAAGTTCACAAAAAATTGTTCAATTTGAATGATACTTCAAATGTTTTAATGAATATTGTTTAACTAAACATAGAATAAAATTGCAAAACATCGTTTTTATGTATTCTTACTGCAAATTTTTAAATTTTTATACAAGAATATTTAACACGATTTTTTGTAGCATATCCTCTGTTCCGTCTGATAATTTCTCGTTTTCGGAAGTTTTTCTTGCATGAAGATTTTGGCAATTTCACTCATTCTTCTTCACAGACTTTCTTTAGATCCTTGAAATTTTTTGGTTCTCTTGCGTGTACTCTTGTAACACCCCAACGGACGGTCCGAACAATTTTCTCCGGCGGCCGTTCTCCACGCTGTGATGTTTGCCAGGAGTTTGTTGAAAATGTCGGAGCCTCAAGCTGGGGGTACAAGATTGAACTATAAGGAACGAACTTCCACAACTTGGATGAGTTGAAAGGATGTTTTATTTCGTTTAGAGTTAGCCTTTTCGGATGGGGCAGGCGAATGTGACACACAGCTCTAACTCTAATTAATGGAGATCAACAAATCTGAAAGGACCGAAACAAGACGAACTGAGGTTCCTATTTCAAGCTCGCGCCCGGCTGAACTCCCTTGAAACTAACTCTACTCTACTCTACTCGGAAAAATTACCTGAATTTATTTAAAATTTATCCGGAAATCCGGAAATGCTTTAGACCACCGGTGATAAACATTGGCGACTGTAAGTCTGAAATTTCAGTTATCTTTTTTTTTTATCTTAAATCTTCCGCTGGAAAATTCTTAATGTGTGGTCAAGATACAGTAAAAGACAGCCTTTGACCTGATCATTCGAAAACCCACCTCCTGAACTTATCTCTTTATCACCTCCTAAACTTATCTCTTTATCACATTAAATCACTGAGTCAAATACTTACCGGAAGAGTGGTAGGATTTAAAACAGTAATCGGATACCGTTGTCTCTTCCACAATTTTCCTCATGAAAGAAAAAGCGTTTATTTATTTATTTTTTCCTCTTCTTTTTCACTTTTGTGAAATATGTTTTTAAACTATTTTCTATTCTTAACCATTTTCTATTTTAATCTATTATAATAAAATACATATATGCCTAGTTATCGTGTCACACTCTCAATATCAAGTTTTCCATAAATTTTCTACTGGATCAAGATCCTGTGACTGTAAAGTTATCAACGACTTTTGCACACAGTCAGTTCGAAAATCGGCAGTAAATTACTTCAAAACAATATTTCTTAATTTTTTTCTAAGTTTAGTTTAAACATACATGCCTCCCAGAACTACCCTACAATCGTGGGTGTCCCCCAAGGCTCTATCCTAGGTCCTACGCTCTTTCTAATCTACATCAATGATCTCCCCGATGCTATAAGATCACAAGTAGGCATGTACGCCGATGATACCACAGTATACGCTCGCCTCGATCAAAAATCTGGTGTTGATGATAAGGCGAACCTCGCGGCTGAACTTGAAAAAGACCTCCAATCCGTGGTAGATTGGGGTAGGAAATGGCTCGTAAAATTAAATTCTTCCAAAACGAAGCTGGTGTCAATTAACCACCACAGACGACCGCACCTCCCTCCCATTAGCATGGAACAGGCATGACTCCCAGAGAGTAAAACACTACGCCTGCTTGGCCTAACACTCTCAGCGGACCTCAAGTGGAATGACTACGTCGAATCCATTGCTAAATCCGCTGCTATGAAAGTTGGCTCTCTGTGCAGGGCCCGGAAATTCTTTCCGCCTGAATCTATCCTTCACTTATACAAATCTACCATCCGCCCGTGTTTTGATCTGGTCGGGTGCCCCTACTATTCTCCTCGGGCTTCTTGACAAAATACAGTGAAGAATCTGTAACGTGATTGATACCGACTTAGCTGACCGCCTGCAGTCACTCTCTCACCGGCGTAACGTGGCTTCCCTGTGCCTCTTCTATAAATACTTTCATGGCTTCTGCTCTGATGAACTTAAATCACTGGTGCACCCTGGGTGTGAGTTTGCACGAGATACTAGATTGGCAACTAGGTCCCACAATTTTACAGTGAAACCGATGAAATGTAACCGCAATTTCTACTCCAACAGCTTCTTTTCTCGCACTTGGCTAGTGTGTATAAGCCAACCTATATATATATATATATAAGTAAATTAACCTAGTGAGCCAACAAACCTACCAAAGTTTCGTCTAAACGGATCTTCAGGCAAGGTTGGCTTGTATATATATATATGCACACACACACACACACACATATGTGTGTGTGTGTGTGTGTGTGTGTGTGTGTGTGTGTGTGTGTGTGTGTGTGTGTGTGGATAGATAGATAGACATTTAGTTAGATGGGTGTAAGTCTGTGGTCCTGGGTTTCACGCTTTTGCGATCATCAGTCAAACAGATTTTTTTTTTTTTTAAATACTGGATATATGTAGAGATGCGTATATTGATGTATTTTTGTGGAACTGGAATGAAAATTGGGTGGAATATTTGTCGTCGTGACGCCTTTTATACAAACGCAGACATAGATAAACACTTGTACAACCATTGACGTGAGCAGAGACACAAACACACGCGCGCTCGACCACTGGGGCTCACATAGGCATAACTGCATGTGAACAATATGGGGCTTAGCATATATATGTATATGTGTAACGGTTTTTACATGCATACGCATTTGTTTGGTATATAATGTATCTACCGAGTTTGATGTCAGAGGTTTTGTGTATTTTCATCTATGTGGTTAAATATCTTTTACGATCTGTGGAGGTTTTAGTCGTGTACGTTATTATTTTTAGCTTGTTTATTTGGGCAAGTATATATCTAATTATGTTTATATGTCCATGCAGTGAAATATAATTGTGTCTGCCATGACCTCATTCATTCAAGGCTAGTTATGTTGTGTATTTGCTGTTACTGTATCCAATATTGTGGCGGTTCAGTCTGTGTCCAAATTGAGCCTTAAAACTTAACAGACAAATTGACAAGTCGAAAAAACAAAATTTTGAAATTTGTGCATGTATATATGTGTGCGTATATTAATCTTTATATGTGTCTGTTTGCCAGTGTATGTATATATACTCATCTATTTTTTCATGTGTGGATGTTTGTAGGTTTATTTATGTGTGCGTTCTTTCTCTTCCTCGTTTAATATATGAATAACTTTCTATATCTAATAAATTGTTAAATGTTTTTTAAAATTTTGCAATAAAATAAAGTAGATCTTTTTTTTTTTTTAATCATATCACCCCGAGCAAGGCGGTAACGCCACTGATGTGCAGGGGGCTACATAGGAGTGAAAAGATTGGAAAAGAGAAAACCGGAAACCGCATTCTAAACAGGAAACAAGGGATGAGCCTCTTCACCTGTTCAATAGACGTGGGTGGAGTGTGAACCGGGCGATAGTTTAGTCTATCTACTCCAACAGTCAATTAATAATGCTGATTTCAATTTAATCAAACATTAATACTAATGCCCTCCAAATTATTTTAAGCCTGCTCACATATTCTCCAAATTAGAAGTTGCTTCATTTTGATTGGTCTACGTTGTATATACAACAATGCCTCCCTGATTAAAGGGGTTTTGCTTGTTTTTAATTTTTTAAAACACTTCAACTAAAAACATTTGATAACACACAAGAAGTGTCGAAACAAAATAGCTACTTTTGTAGTGATATTATAACATATTCATGTTATAATTTCTGAATAGATAGATAGATAGATAGATAGATAGATAGATAGATAGATAGATAGATATATTGGCCGACTGATGTCAATTCGGTCGGGTTAAAATCCTGGCTAAAAGCAATCGGATATATAACCGTACTGATGATATGTGATACAGCGAAACAGATCTGTCTGCGGGTGATCATTTACGCTCTCACACCATGATTCAGTCAGTTAAGTGCCATACGTGAAACACGCTTGGGCGATCATGCCTCGAAAGACTGACTGGGCAGAAGATTATCCCGTAGTAGGTTGCCATTGCTTTCTGTGGTAGACTGGTTGCTAGCCAAGGCTATAGAACCCAATCTGTCCTGTTATTTAACCCATAACTGGAAGGAAGAGACGGATTAATACCTTTCCCAAGGGTATTTGCGCGTAAGTGAATGCAATGAATTCAACTGGAATTCGAACTCGGCTGCCAGATTTCTCGTTCCAAGCCGATATCCACTGCACCACAACGCACATCATGATTAAGCACTCTTAATGGTAGACTTTGAAAAAACAGTAGCTACTCTAGCATCTACGCATTGTTCATTCAGTAATGAATTCGAACACTCTCACTACTGGCGTATGCATAGATGGCATATCACACGCTAAAAGTCTGCCTCCTTCTACCGAGCGCCCATAGCCGACTGATGACCATGCGGTCGGATTTCAATCCTGGCTAAAAGCATGTGCATGGCTATATTTTGGGGCTCCTTCCGGTATGTGAATTTTTGTAACATATTTAAATTAATAAATTTTTGTTTTCGATCGTTGTTGATGAAAAGAGAATTTTCTCGCAGAGATGGCCATTCAACGAATGTAAATTTCGGAATTTTTTGATATAATATTTTACGAAAAATCCCGAAGCTTAATGAAATGGTTTAACAACCGACATATTGAAATTATTTGTTTAAACACTATTTTTAATCGATACTAGTATTTGAGTAGATAATATTGATATGTTGATAGGGGTCGCAGGTTTGAATCCTGCCAAATGACACACATTTTCGTAGCAAAAATTTATCGTAAGTAATTAGGCCGGTAGAAACAATTATACCGTTTGAATAAACACAGATTATCTACTCAAATGCGAGTATCAGTTAAAAATAATGTTGAAACAAATAATTTATATATATATATATATATATATATATATATATATATATATATATATATATATATATATGTGTGTGTGTTGTGTATTCCGGGTGAGAAATCACACAAAATAATAAATAACAAAAGCAGATATGGAGATAGAAAATGTAAGTTATATTGAACAAGATATACAAACTGGAATACGGGTTAGTCAATTCAGAAATACTATTAGTAGTAATAAATATATACAGTCTTGTAGTGAAATAGTATGTCCGGGTAATGAGTCTATATCCAAATAACTCCAACTCTGCACCAACTTACTGAGCTACTAAACATTTCTACAACTGCCGTTCTCTGTATAGGCAGGATTATATGTACACATGAGGTGATTCCATTCAAAAAAGGGCGATCCCACAACACCCCCTCTCTAGCTTCGTTTTGGGAGGAGTTAGTATTTTTTCGCTTGTGATCTACGATTAATGGCTCCGTAAATTTATGTTTTCTGCTAGTTCTTTTGATTTCTGGATTAATTTGAGGTCTCAATGTCGAAGGTTTCAAAAATTTCATCCATAGTGTCCTCACTTTCTAAGAGTAAGGAGCTTGGCTCTTCACTTTTTTTTGTATTTGATTTACGTACCTTCTATGCGTAAATTTTTTTGCCTTTATAGTGTACATCACGTTTCCTATTCTGTTTACAATTGTTCCCGGTTCCCAATACGCCATATTATTTTTAAACATTCTGAAGTACACTCGTTTACCGGGTTTGAACGATCTTTTCGTAATTGCAGGTGTATTGCGGGTTTTGTTTTTGCATGGTAGCAATTTATCAAAGACCGATCGTATCTTGCGCGCAAACATCACCTCAGCAGGTGAAAGTCCCGATGGTGTGTTTCTGTTCGGTGTAAGTCTGTATATTTGTAAAAATTGTTGTAACGCTCTTTCCGTTGGTGTGTCTTCATCTTTCTTTAGTGCTCTCTTTAGAGTAGCCACGAATCTTTCGGTTAAAACATTCGACCGTGGGTGGTAAGGTGCTGTTTTTGTGTGTTTTATTTGGTACGTCTTGCAAAATTCTTAAAAATCACTTGAATTAAATTGCGTACCACTGTCTGTTTCTAAACAATCTACAAAGCCAAACCTAGCGAATAGCTCGTGTAAACAGTTTATGGTATTTTCTGTTGTTGGATTTTTATACCTGAAAACTTCGGGCCATTTACTGAAACTGTCTACCGTTATTAAGTAGTAGTAGCCGTCGATTGGTCCTGCGTAGTCTGCATGGACTCTCGACCAGTGTTTGTCCGCCTTTGCCCATGGTTTCTGTATTATAGGTGGTGACTTTGCTGCCACTGCGCAGCCCTTACATTTTTCTACAACCTGCGCAATATTATCATCCCTGTTCGGCCAGTACACATAAGTTCTCGTAAATGCCTTCATGTGATTTTTTCCCGGGTGTCCTGCATGGAAATTCTTCAAAATTCTTCTTTGTAATAGTTTTAGTATTACCACCCTTTCATTGTATAGTAAGACATTATCGCAAATTAAAAACTGTCTGACAAGTTGGTGTCTTTATCTCCTATTTTTTTGTTTTTGGTATTTATGAATTCTTCTGTTTCTGCTTCTCTTCTTATTCCTAATAGTGTTACAGGTAATTCTCTCACCGTATTACTTAACACTTTACTGATTTCGTCCTCGGCTCTCAGGGCCGCCGTTACCGAGTCTTCTAAGGGTTCATTTTTCATATGTGTCAGTCTCGATAGTCTATCTGCATGTCATATTTTTTTCGATGGTATGAATTCTAATTTGAAGTTATAGTTTAGTAAAACTGTACTCCACCTTAGGAGTTTATTTGCGATGTATACTGGTAATCTTTTCTTTGATCCAAATATGGTAAGGAGAGGTTCATGATCCGTCCGTAGCGTAAATTCTTTTCCATAGACTGGAAAGCGAGTTAAGGCAAAAATTATTACCAATGCTTTTTTTTCTATTTGCCAGTAATTATTTTTCAGCCGGTAACAGTAATCTCGATGGGCTACCATTTTTTTTTGTTTTTTTTGTTGTTTTTTTTTTTGTTTTAGTTTTTTTTGTTTTGTTTTTTTTGTACCGTCCTGCATTTTATGTAGAATACACGCTCCCACACCGTGTGAGCTTGCACCGCTTGCAATAATAATTTTCACCCTGGGGTCGAAGTGTGTCAATGTTAGATCCGACGTCAATTTCATTATAATTTCCTTAAAAGCCTTTTGGCTATCCTCTGACCAGTTCCACTGGACATCTTTCTTCAGTAATTCGTTGAGGGGTACCATCAATTTATGCATGCAATCGATGAATTCTCCATAGTAATTTGCAAGACTGAAGAAACTTTGTAAATCCGCGACGTTTTTAGGCTCAGGCATGTTTTTAATTGCTGAAGCACTCTCTGGGTCTGGTCGTTAATAATATGGCCTAAATATTTTATTTCCTTGAAGAAAAAATAACATTTTTATCTTTTACTATGAACCCCAAATCCTGTATTCTTTTAAAAATTTCCTTGATATGTGTCGTGTGGTCTTCCATAGTAACACTTTTAACTAGAATATCATCTAAATAAGCTGTGGCAAAGTTTTGTCCCGTCAGTATGGTGTTCATTGTCTGATAAAAAATCGCAGGTGTTTTATTCCGAATGGTAATCTGTTGTATTTATAGAATCCTCTGTGCGTGTTTATACATAGTATGTTTAAACTTTCTTCTGTAACTGGAATCTGCAATGCGCTTCACTTAGGTCAATTTTCGAAAAAATTTTCCCATCATTTAGTTTGGCAATGGGTAACGATGATCTTTTATTGCGTTGTTTAAACCCGTGGAAAAATCTGCACACGCGGGTTTCTCCCGATTTTTTCTTTACATATACTACCGGTGCCGCCCACTCACTGAAATCTGTTTTTGAAATGATCCTAGTTTGTTCCAGTCTATCAAGCTCTTTATCTATTTTATCAATTGTGTAGAAAGGTACGTTTCTCCTTTTTTAAATACTGGTTGAGCGTTCTGTTTTAGCTCGATTTTCGCTTCGAATTTTGTTGCATCGTCCTAACCCAGTTGAGAATAACTCTGGGAATTGTTTGTATAATTCTTCCTTTAGTTTTGTGGCTTCTGCAAACTCACAGTCTATTTTTTTGGAAAAAGAGCTAATGGGTAAATCCCATACATTGAATTTCTGCATCCAGTTCGTTCCTACCAGGTTGTCTGTTTTTTATCACGTAGATTTTTAATTTTTTGGTGTCTCCCTCAGATTTCACATTCACGATAATTTTGCCTTTGAAGTTAATCCTTTTCCTTGTTACAAACTTAGCAATTTTTTGTGTGTGTAATATGGTCGGCCTGTTCAGCTTCCGCCATGTCTATAGATGGATTATTGTTAAGTCTGACCCTGAATCCAATTGTAATTTGATTTTCTTATTCAATATTTCAAATTCTACATATTTCCTCGTGTTTTCATTGTTTTCGTATTCTACTCTAGTAGATTATCCTACTAGGTTGGTTTTTGTTTCTGCAGACAGCTACCTTGTGTCCTGTCTTTCCAGACGCTCGGCGATTTTTGTATTTGAAATGACAATCTTTAACCTAATTCAATCTACCACATCTGTAACATGCCGAAGGTGGAGGGTTGTATTTCATTTGGTTTCTGTCATTATTTGTTTCGTATCTTTTTTCTTTGTCGTTGAAATCTTGTTTTGCTTTTGGGGAGGGTGAAAACCGTAAATTTCTTTTCATCTTACGAATATGCGCCACTCCTGATTGTTCGATATCTTTACTGTCTTTCTTTATACTGACGGTTTTTGTAGTGTTAAACCTGGGTCATGTTGAAGTTTGGTCAGCATTCATTTTCTCATTTCGCTGTCTTTAACAGCAACTAGTCCTTGGACAAATATGAGAATGTTGAATAATCTTCGTTTTCGTCTTTCACGAGTGTTGGGGCGCTCTCCACCTTTCCACGGAAATGGACTATTCGAATCACTATATAAAATAGTAGTGTTATACCTCTAGGAAAGAAGTCGAGTAAGGAAGAGTGAGCGAGCCAGTCAGGTATTTCCGGTATTGCACCGGAAGTGTTCTACTAGTCAATCTATCATGTCTCTACGACGATACTGTATACTAATTACCTTGTTCTGTATTCTACTAATCCTCACCTCTTGTAAATACTTCTCTTTCCTGTCAATACACCTACTTTTATACTATTACGTTGTTTTGTATTATTTCACATAATTCTTTGACCCGACGTAACAACGAGATTAAGTCATTTCCATCTTTTATGGAACAACGAGATTTTGGGGCTAAATATCTCAGTGAGGCCTGTCACTGCCTCGTCGAACATTAAATCGTTCTTTTTTTTTTTTTTTGAAAGAATATAATCCACAAACTTAGTCTGTTATATATATATTTAATTATCAATGCAATAAATGTATTAAAAAGTAAATTTGTATATGTAATCTCAAAATAAATGTTCTCATTTACTGTCCAACTGCGTTTGGATCAACCTGTATATATATATTTGATTGTCAATATAATAATTGTATTAGTAAATATAATTGTATATGTAATCTCAAAATAAAAGTTATCATTTACTGTCCAACTACGTTTGGATCAACCAGTATATATATATTTGATTGTCAATATAATAATTGTATTAGTAAATATAATTGTATATATAATCTCAAAATAAATGTTATCTTTTACTCTTCACCTACTTTTGGACCAACCGGTATATATATTTAATTACCAATGTAATAACTGTCTTTGTAAATTTATATTTAAACCTACAGGTAAATATTTATCGTGTATATACTAAAGCTTATAGGCAAAGACTTATTGTCTTTATATTTAGGCCTATAGGAAACCTTTGGTGAGATTATTTCTTAAGTGTATAAAGAAATATTTTACTTTTAAAGATATTTCTTTACTTATAAAGAATGGTCGTATTTATATTTGAAGTTATAGTTAAATATTTATCGCGTTTATACTTGGGTTTTTGTAGGTTTATACTTAAGATTATATAACGATTGATTGCATTTATACGTGTACCTATAGTTAATGTTTTTTTTGTTTTTTTGTTTGTTTGTTTTTAATCGTATCACCCCAAGCAAGGCGGAAACACAACTGATGTGCAGGGGGCTGCATAATAATGAAAAGATTGGAAAAGTGAAAGCCGAAAACCACATCTTAAACAAGGAACAAGGGATGAGCCTCTTAGCCTGTTCAATAGACGTGGGTGGAGTGTGAACCGGGCGATAGATAGATCTATCTACTCCAATTATTAACTAGAAAGAAATTTCATTAATACACTAAGAAAGTTTTAGTATCTTTTCTTTATGTTAAAAGTGCATAATTGTGGAAACAAACCTTTTCTATTATTTTATATTTCTGCTAATATTTTAATTCTCATAAAATTATAAAATTTTGCAATATGCCAAGTACTTTTAATTTTACAAACAGGTATGGATACACAAAAGAAATCCGAAATCTACAGTTTATCAATTTTATATTAACAATCTGAATGGTATTTGTTTCCTTATTAAAAATGATAAAATACAGAAAGGCCAACCAATTGTGATCACACCCCAAACTTAAGACTGATAAAAATTTCCTTAAATTTTTATTTCCATGACAGTAAACTTTACTTTAAAATATTTCAGAAAGCAATTCATTTTTCATAGTTATTTCTTGTTTTTTTAATGCTACTTATATAATCATTCATTTAGATTTTTAATTAAAACTATTCGTAATGATTAGCCATGTTTATACACTGTTTATAGATTGATCACTTTTATAGATGAGTCTATAGATAAACTAACTATGCTTATCATTGAGGTTATATGTACTGATTTGTAGTCTTATAATTGAGCCTGTGGATAAAGATTGATCATGGCTATAGTTGATTCTATGAGTAAACTTTGATGAGGTTTCTACTTAAATATATTAGTAAAGATTGGTCAGGGTTATACCTGAGACGATAGATAATGACTGGTTATGTTTTTACTTGTTGCTCTGCGTGCAGTTTGATGAGGTTTTTACAGCAATTTATATATCATTATCTATGTATATAAAAGGCAATCTGTGAGTCTGTGTGTGACTGTTCCTTATGCACGCCTACATTTTTTAAGCGACACCATTCAAACTTTCTAGGGATAAATATCTAAAGGGAAGCCAAGTCGATACACACTTTGGGAACAAATACAAGCTGCTTGGCAGGAGATACCATTAGATACACTAAAGAAACTTGTGATGTCAATGCATGACAGAATAAAGGCTCTGATCAAAGCAAAAGGCTATTATACTAAATATTAAATTTATTTTGTAACATGTATTTTTTCTTGTTAAAGCATTTGTTGAGTAAATCAAATTACTTTAATTAAGTTGTTTATTTTCTGTCAAGATGCCTCATAAAAGATAAAATAGTTCTTGTTCTAATACTTTTGCACAGTACTATATATATATATATATATATATATATATATATATATATATGTACGCGTCACGTGATGCAAACAAACGCGTCACGTGATGTAAACAAACTCTCTCCACAGACGCTCTCGCGAAATACGTTTCTAATTTGAATTTTAAAATCATTTGTTTCTGATGAAGGACCGAGGACGGTCTGAAATATCAAATATAATAATAGAAATAAACAAATACTATCAAAAAATACATTTTTAAACTCACAACTTTTTAATAATTTTTCCTATATATATATATATATATATATATATATATATGTTGTATACCTACCTGTATACAGGAATGGGCGGTTCCTATACGTGGATGTTATTGGAGTAAGAGTAATAGAGTAGAGTGCTTACATTAATCCATACTCTCTCTTTTTTTTTTTTTTTTTTTTTAATCATTTCACCCCGAGCAAGGCAGAAACGCCACTGATGTGCAGGGGGTTACATAAGTGTAGAAAGATTAATTAGAAAAGAGTGAGGAGTACAAGCTAGTTAGAAAGGAACAATAGAAAACTGAGAAAGCAGGTGCAATGACAGGTACATGGGCGGAGAGAAAGGGAAGCTTATACAGGGGAGGGGAGAGAGAGCTAGAGGCCAGTGGTTAGTAGGTGAGTATTAACTTTGCTTTTAAATTTCTGGAGGTCGTAGCCGTCAGGAAAGCAAGAATACGGGAGTGAGTTCCACAGGCGGGAAGTGCGAGAGAGGAAGCTGCAGGAGTAGAATTGTCGTCTGCGTTTGGCTAACCTGACTGTGAATGGGTGGGACCCAGTTGCCAGTCTGGTTGAACGGGTAAACACCTGTTGAGGAGGCATCAGTGACTTAAGCTCATCCGAGCAGAAGCCATGAAAGTATTTATAGAAGAGACAGAGGGAGGCCACATTTCGACGATGGGAAAGTGGCTGCAGACGAGTCGCCAGATCAGTACCTATCACATTACAGACTCTCCTTTGGAGCTTGTCAAGAACACTGAGGAGAACGGCAGGGGCACCTGACCATAAATGGCAGCAGTACTCCATGCACGGACGGATGGTTGACTTGTATATATGCAGGATGGATTCAGGTGGAAAAAACATCCTGGATCGACATAGTGACCCAATCTTCTTAGCAGTAGATTTTGCTATGGATTCAATATAGTGCTTCCATTTGAGGTCTGAGGACAGGGTAAGTCCGAGGAGGCGTAGTGTATTACTCTCCGGGAGAATCATCTGGTCCATGCTTATGGGAGGCAGAAGAGGTTGCCTGTAATGGTTGACAGACAACAGCTTGGTCTTAGAGGAATTAAAGTTGACAAGCCACTTCTTGCCCCAGTTCACCACAGAGTGTAGATCCCGCTCAAGGTCAGCAGCGAGATTATGTCTGTCCGCCACGACAGGTTTCTTACTGGAGCGGGAGTATATTGTAGTGTCATCTGCGTAGATGCCTACTTGGGACCTGATCTCATCTGGGAGGTCGTTGATGAAAATAAGGAAGAGCGTTGGGCCCAGGATAGAGCCTTGTGGGACACCAGCATTCGTGCTGTAGGACGAAGAGGCACGCCCATTCAGAACGACCTTCATTTTGCGGTTATTTAAGAAAGATTGGATTAGGTCAAGCAGGCGACCGGTAATACCATAACCGCGTAGTTTGCATAGGAGGCCAGGGTGCCAAACCCTGTCGAAAGCCTTGGAGATATCCAGAGCAACCGCGCGAGCCTCGTCAGACTCATCAAGGGCCTGTAGCATGTACTCCGTTACAGTAGTTAGCAGGTCGGCTGTGGACCTGTCAAATCGGAATCCATATTGCCTGTCGGAGAACAGCTTGTGGGCGGTGAGATGATGAACTATTTCAGCATTTATTATAGCCTCGAACACTTTCCCGAATATTGGTAGGAGACTGATAGGGCGATAGTTGGATGGGTCCGAGGGTTCACCACAATTCTTAAAGACAGGAACGACTGAGGAGAATTTCCAGCATGCAGGAAAGCAGGAAGCAGAAAGGCAGTAGTTAAACAGTTTAGAGAGGACAGGGGAAAGTTCAGGGGCACACCTCTTAAGGACTATCACCGGGATTCCATCGTCTCCACACGCCTTATGGGGGTCGAGTTTTGAAATTACTCTGGATACTATTGTCGGGGTAATATACACGTCATGCAGTTTGGCCTCAGTTCTAATAGGGAAGTCGGGTGGGTGCACTCCGGACGAGTCGAGTGTGGAGTTGGATGAGAATCTGCGGGCAAAGCACTCAGCTTTCTCAGCAGATGACGTGAGAACGTCAAATCCATGGATTAAAGGAGGTATTGAGGATTTCCTATTGTTGAGCACTCGTTTACAAATCCTCCAATAGTCCTTGGAGCCGAACTTGCGGTCAGCTATGTGCTGTCGCATTCTCTCCGCAAACAACTGTTTGGCGTCATTTAGAGTTCTCTTGCACTCACTGCGAGCGGATGTGAACAGGCGCCTATTGTGAACAGTTGGCTGTCTCTGGAATAGATGGAAGTAATGGTTCCTGTGGGCAATGGCGGCTGAGCAGGCTGGAGAGAACCACGGAGGGGAATGAGGTTTTAAGCAATACTTCCTGGTGGGTATGAAGGCATCAATGCCAGCTTTCACCCATGACGAGACCTCAGAGGCACAGTCATCAACTGATAGGTCAAACACTTTTCCCCAAGGGACGTCGCAGAGGAAATCGCGAAAGGCTTCCCAGTCAGCTTTTTGGTAGAGGTAGGAGGTTCTATGAGTAGGGGGATCCTGGGGGGAGTGAGATTGGAAAGAAATACTGAGGGAGACTACAGCGTGGTCGGAGTTGCCGAGAGGGCAAAGCTGCGAGACTTGACAGGCGTCGGGCGCAGAGGTGAAACATATATCTAGCAGTGAGGAATGACCCGAGGGTGTGCTTGGGAAGCGAGTGGGGAAGTCCACCACTTGCGTAAGGGATTGGGAAATAGCAAAGTTCATGGCGTGAGTGCCCGCCGAATCAGTAACAGCGTTTTCAAGCCACTCAGAGTGATGGGCATTGAGGTCTCCAAATACAAATATGTGGGCAAATGGGTGATAGGTAATAGCCTTATCTATGTCGTCGGCAATGCTATCTAGTAGGGAGCAGTCAGGAGAGGAGGGAGAACGGTAAAGGAAGAATAGGTAGCTAACCGAACTGAGGAGAGACAAGCGGAGACATATGTATCGGTGGTCAGTAGATTCGAGTGAAGTCACCCTAGTTATGGGGAGGTGTTCGCTGACATAAACACCCAGCCCATGCATGTGGACAGTAGAATCCTTCCTTAAAAGGGGAAGATAACCAGGGATGAAGAGGTCAGAGGAGGGAATAGTTGAGTTGAGGTTAGTTTCGCAGAGCGCGAGGATGTCAGGGGACTTTTCATGCAGGAACGCTTCTACACTAGCAAAGTTAGTACGAATGCCTCGGATATTAGTGAAGGAGAGGTTAATGGGCTTAGGTGGTTTGGATTTAGCTGGTTTAGGGTCATTTCTGTTTTGTCTTGTCATGTTTTTGGTTTATAGAAAGGGACCTAGGGTAGAGGATACAGGCGGTCATTACCCACGATCTGAGCTGGGAGGGGGACTGGCTAGGGCTGCAACAAGGTGTGGCCTCGGGGTTGCCCACCGAAAGCGCTTGCAGGGACACCTATCCATGCGCGACATGGCACTACAAGAACCCCGATATTATACAACTGTTGATCAGAGCAGCCGCTCTTGACGCTACGCAAGAGTTAGGGCTCCTAACTACCAGTCGGAAGCAGCAACCAGGAAACTGCCAACCCGGTACCCTCACAGTGATGAGCCATTGCCACCAACCGGCCAGATCGCAGGAAACTCACGGAAGCACCAGTACCAAGGTCTGAAGAGAGAGAAGTGAAAACCGGAAACCACATCCTAAACAGGAAACAAGGAACGAGCCTCTACTCCAGTTCAATAGACGTGGGAGGAGTATAGACCGGGCGATAGTGTGACCTATCTACTCCTATTAAAAAAAAAAAAAAAAAAATCGAACACGAACAATCCTTTGAAAAAAAAAAAAAAAAAAAAAAACACAAACTTACAAAAGTGGAGTTTAACTAAGTTTTAACTTAGTTAAAGTCCAAATGAACTCCAAAAAAAGGGGGGGGGGAGAACAAAAACATAGATATATATAAAAACAAAAAAAACAAAAAAAAAAAACAAACGGAAAATACCTCACAGTTTAACACAGGAAATTTGAATTAAGATTCATTCTTCAATTCTTGCTTTTCCCAAATATCAAAGCGAGTCGGCCTGCTAGGTAAATTCCCATTCAAAGAACAACACGTGGCATGGAGCTGTAATGGCTGCTGATAACTTGGCCAAAGTAGCTTCGCATAACAGAATAAATATAAATTTCAAACTTTTTTTTTTCCTCCTAAATGAAGCATGAACTCCAAAAAAGGGGGGGGGGAGAACAAAAACATAGATATATATAAAAACAAAAAAAAACAAAAAAAAAAAACAAACGGAAAATACCTCACAGTTTAACACAGGAAATTTGAATTAAGATTCATTCTTCAATTCTTGCTTTTCCCAAATATCAAAGCGAGTCGGCCTGCAGGTAAAGGTTAAATTCCCATTCAAAGAACAACACGTGGCATGGAGCTGTAATGGCTGCTGATAACTTGGCCAAAGTAGCTTCGCATAACAGAATAAATATAAATTTCAAACTTTTTTTTTTCCTCCTAAATGAAGCATGAACTCCAAAAAGGGGGGGGGAGAACAAAAACATAGATATATATAAAAACAAAAAAAACAAAAAAAAAAAACAAACGGAAAATACCTCACAGTTTAACACAGGAAATTTGAATTAAGATTCATTCTTCAATTCTTGCTTTTCCCAAATATCAAAGCGAGTCGGCCTGCTAGGTAAATTCCCATTCAAAGAACAACACGTGGCATGGAGCTGTAATGGCTGCTGATAACTTGGCCAAAGTAGCTTCGCATAACAGAATAAATATAAATTTCAAACTTTTTTTTTTTCCTCCTAAATGAAGCATGAACTCCAAAAAGGGGGGGGGGGGAGAACAAAAACATAGATATATATAAAAACAAAAAAAAAAAAAACAAACGGAAAATACCTCACAGTTTAACACAGGAAATTTGAATTAAGATTCATTCTTCAATTCTTGCTTTTCCCAAATATCAAAGCGAGTCGGCCTGCTAGGTAAATTCCCATTCAAAGAACAACACGTGGCATGGAGCTGTAATGGCTGCTGATAACTTGGCCAAAGTAGCTTCGCATAACAGAATAAATATAAATTTCAAACTTTTTTTTTCCTCCTAAATGAAGCATGAACTCCAAAAAGGGGGGGGGAGAACAAAAACATAGATATATATAAAAACAAAAAAAAAAAAAAAAAAAAAAACAACTTTATCAACTCTCTGTTTCCAGGCAGAGAGGAATCCAGAAGGGGCTCTGCCGAACAGTAGAGACTTGTCTGGGGTTAACAGACAAAAGCTACGGGATACTTTTAACCGAGTTTACGGGTTCGGATTTCCCACTTTAATTGACCTTGAGCTGCATCCGCCTCGGGTATCCGTCCTAGTGGGGAAGTAGCAAGTAGCAAATACCAGTAGAGTAGAGTGATTATACTGAGTAGCAGTTCCCTAGCAGTACATGTACTCAACGCAGTGTGCGAGTTTTTTACTTGTTTATATACTATATTTTCCTAGTAAATGGTGTATGTTGCTGTACAGGCTGTTCACGTCAAAACTTACTATGAGTGTATCTGGGTCTACTTTTTGTGGCATGAAGCTTAGAAAATGTATGCTCTAACTGATGTAACTTTTTATTTTTGTGGTGTATGGTTGCAATATTTTATCAATTAAATTGCTCAGTCGGCTTGTAGGGCAGGCTGGTCCTGCTACAATTGGTCTAAATTTAAGGTCACTGGTGTTCGAAGTGTGAATATATAAGGTAACAGTATGCAATGCACGGACGAATGGCAGATGTATTGTGCAAAATGGATTCTGAGGAGAATACTGAGATGAAAATCAGGAGCACGCGACCAGATATGGCAATAATATTCAATGCACGGATGAATGGTAGATTTATAAATGCTAAAGATGGATTCTGACGAGAATATCGAGATGAATATCAGAAGAACCTGACAAGATATAGCAACAGTATCCAATGCACGGACGAATGGAAGATTTATAAAAGTGCAAGATGGATTCTGACGAGAATATTGAGATGAATAGCAGAAGCACCCGACCAGATATGGCAACAGTATTCAATGCACGGACGAATGGTAGATTTATAAATGTGCAAGATGGATTCTGACAAGAACATCGAGATGAATAGCAGGAACGCCCGATCAGATAGTGTATCATGATTCATTGGATGGACGAATGGTAGATTTATAAATGTGCAAGATGGATTCTGACGAGAATATTGAGATGAATAGCAGGAGAGATCGACCAGATATGGCAACAATATTCAATGCACGGACGAATGGTAGATTTATAAATGTGCAAGATGGATTCTGACGAGAACATCGAGATGAATAGCAGGAGCACCCAACAAGATATGCCAACAGTATTCAATGCACGGACGAATGGTAGATTTATAAATGTGCAAGATGGATTCTGACGAGAACATCGAGATGAATAGCAGGAGCACCCAACAAGATATGCCAACAGTATTCAATGCACGGACGAATGGTAGATTTATAAATGTGCAAGATGGATTCTGACGAGAACATCGAGATGAATAGCAGGAGAGATCGACCAGATATGGCAACAATATTCAATGCACGGACGAATGGTAGATTTTTAAATGTGCAAGATGGATTCTGACAAGAACATCGAGATGAATAGCAGGAGCACCCCCCCCCCCAGATATGGCAACAGTATTCAATGCACGGGCAAATAGTTGATTTATAAATGTGTATGATCGATTCTTGCCTGGCGTAATGACTTAAACGTCTGTGCAAGATGGATTCTGACGAGAAGTGTCGACTAGTATTCCCGACCTACAGTCGATATATTCTAAACCCGCCAACAGGGCAAAGATATTTGTTCAGTGTTTCACTTTATTTTTATTTATTTCCTTTTCAACTAACGGTGCTTATCATAAGTACACTACCGGCCATAATTAATAGGCAACCTTAGTGTTTTAAAATACGATGTATTTCATACAATTTTTTAGTATTTATTACCAAGTGAATACTTGTAAATGAAAATAGAATGTTTCTTTTGTTAATATTGCACAATAACGTGTGCATCAAATTAATTTATAAATATTTAATAATTACCTATATTGAAGTTTCATCAATGAAAGAATGAAAAAAGACAGATTTTGTTAGACTAAGATATATAGCAAAATAGACAGATAATGAAAAGACATTAACATATATAACCATATATATATATATATATATATGTGTGTGTGTGTGTGTGTGTGTGTGTGTGTGTGTGTGTGGTTATATATATTCATGGCGTTCTCTGTATATTAATGTTGATGTCTATTTAACTGTCTGTCTCAGATTTGTTAATGTTTATCTAATTATATAAAGGTGTCAGTTTAATAATATCTATCTATCTATCTATCTATCTATCTATCTATCTATCTATCTATCTATCTATCTATCTATCTATCTATCCAAGTCTGTTTCTATCTATCTATCTATCTATCTATCTATCTATCTATCTATCTATCCAAGTCTGTTTCTATCTATCTATCTATCTATCTATCTATCTATCTATCTATCTATCTCGTTCTGTTCATATCTATCTATCTATCTATCTATCTATCTATCTATCTATCTATCTATCTATCTATCTATCTCGGTCGTTTCATGTCAATTTTATAATTCATAAATAATATAATTCAGCTCATAATTATTAGGCCACCCCAGTGTTCTAAGAAATGATTTATTTCATATGTTTTAGTATTTATTGCCAAGTGAATAATTGTAAATGAAAATAGAATGTTTTTTTGTTAATACTGCACAATAACATGTGCATCAAATGAATTTATAAATATTTAGTAATTACCGATATTGCAGTTTCATCAATGAAAGAATGAAAAAAAATTTAGGGTGATTCGGACGAGTTCATCTTTGCTTCCTTGTCTTGTAAAATTTTTCAAATTAATTATAACAAAAGAACGATTTTTATTTTTTTTTTTTAATCATCTCACCCCAAGCAAGGCATTCCACTGCCACTATTGCGCATGGGGCTACAAATACAAATTTGGCAAGAGATACTTAAAGTATAGTATGAAATACATCATTTTTTTTTTTAATGGGGTGGTCGAATAATTATGGCCGGTAGTGTAGATTTAGTTTTCTAGCCTCGCGAGCTCTTAACTTCGGCCATAGTTCTCATCAGTATGTTCACCACAATGTACAGTAGAAGCTGTAAAAAAACAAAAAAAAAACATAAAGACATGATATTAATAACAAAATACAGCGAGTGTTGGGTGAAGCTTGTGTTCTTGTGATATCATTAAGCTAATTATCTTTTATTAGAACAACATTTGTCCGATAAGAACAAATTGATCAAAAAAAATATCAAATGGCTTATGAGGGCAACATTAAAAAAAACATACATGACGGCTTTAAGCACGGCTTACGAAGAAGAGATCGAATTACTTGTGTGGAAAATAAATCAATGCAGGGGTCAGGCAGTACAGAGAACTATATATACAGGCTGCGATGGGAAAATTGTCGCTATTTTCCGTAATTCATTTTTGTTTTTGTTTTTTTTTGTTTTTGTTTTTGGTAGCAGACACGAAAAGAAAACTGCCAAGGTGGTTGTGGAGTGCTGTGATCGCCCACGTGTTGCCCGATGGCCTTTTCGAATCTTTTTAATTGCCAGATGACAACCGTCCCTTTGTAAATAAGATTATTTCGCTGCTCGAAAATGACCAAATCTAAACTTATTTGTAAATGGAACTTTGTGTGTGTGTGTGTGTGTGTGTGTCCGTTACCTATAGACTCCGAAACGGCTGAACCGATTTTCTTGAAAATTTACAAGGTGGTACTATAAGCGTCTGCGAGTGTTTTTAGCTAGGTTTTGTGTCGAGGTACACCCGATAAATATCGAATATCGATAATCGAAAAAATCGGGTTATAGAAGGAGTGGTCCGATTTTAATC
The DNA here is from genome assembly GCA_037127315.1 of Ascarosepion bandense. Lineage (NCBI taxonomy): Eukaryota > Metazoa > Mollusca > Cephalopoda > Sepiida > Sepiidae > Ascarosepion > Ascarosepion bandense. Next base: position 1,519,820 of record JBBBDQ010001034.1, on the reverse strand, counting down.
AAATTTGATACACTCATAGACAAAGACATAAGAAACGATATTCAAAAGTTTCAAAATTGCAGTTCTTACAATAGTACAGAAATTTTAATATCGCTACCAGGAAATCAAAATTTGACTGACACCCATTCATTTTTCTTTCAGTCTACGGATTCACTTAAACTGAAAACAACTATTGCTTTTTAGTCTTTCGTGCCAACGTCCAAAGAGTCTGAGCTTCAGGACCATGGATTAGTTTTAAAGCTTTCATTACACCCGAGCAACGCCGGGCTATACTGCTAGTATTATTTAAGTTGCCCCCTCGATATACAGTGGGGTGCCAAAATGATAGAAATACTTCGAAATTTTAAGCAAACTTATTTCAGTATGGGGTAGGAACGCATTTGGGAGTAATTGCAGCTTGAATTCTGTGTAGGATCGACCCATACAAAGTGTGAATTGATTCCATAGAAATCTTACCAATCTTCTTCTTCTGTGCCTTTGCCCGTCAGGACGTAGGCGATCATGGTTCTCCACGTCTTCCTATCCCTGGTAGCTCTTAGTATGTTTGCTCTTGTTACACCACGCAACCCCCGTTCCGTCATCCACCTGATCAGGCCCTGCAAATATGTTATCCGCTGCCTTCCTCTGTCTCTTTTTCCTTCTATCTGGCCTGTCAGTATCAAGTTCGCCAAGCTCTCCTTCCTCATTGCATGCCCCCAGGAACTTCAGTTATCTCTTCCTGATGCTCACTATTAATTTCCTTTTCGTTGCCATTCTTTCCAACGAGTGGAAATTTGGTTCTACAGAAATATGCTGCGGATTTTGCCAATACTTCAACAAAAACAGTTTCCAATTTTCTCAATGATGATGGCAGGGGATATCGACTCATTTGTTTTTTAGAAAATTAACCATAAATTTTCAATGATGTTGAAATCTTGTGACTGTGGTAGCTAGATAAATTGTTCTACTTCACGAGAATATTCAGCTACAAATTTAACAGTATGAATGGGTGCCTTATTCTGAAAGATGGCATTTCTCTCTCTTGTACAACTTGATAGTTGTTTCCAGTTAAAGCGAAACCGTAGACTGAAAGAAAAATGAATGGATGTAAGTCAAATTTTGATTTCCTGGTATCAATATCAAATAAATTTTTTTCGTCGTAAACTGAATTTTGAAGGCTAAATGAGTCCTCTGAGTAAATGGTATCATGGCTGAGACTAAGAACTACAATTATACCTACTTAGAGTCAAACCCGAAGCAAAAACTAAAATAAAAGGACTGAAAAAAAATGCAGACATAAAGGTAGATAAACAGACACACACGCAAACATCTTGCCTTTTATATATATATATATATATATATATATATATATATATATTATCGATTTTCTGCACTATTGTAAGAACTGCAACCTTGAAAGTTCTGAATATCGTTTCTTATGTCTTTGTCTATGAGTGTATCAAATTTGATTAAAATCGGACCACTCCTACTATAACCCAATTATTTCGATGATCGGTTTTCGATATTTATCAGGGGTACCTCGACACAAAACCTAGATAAGAACACTAGCAGATGCTTATAGTACAACTGCGTAAATGTTCAAGAAAATCGATTCAGCTGATTCGGAGTCTGTAGGTAACGGACACACACACACACACATACACACACACACACTGACAAAGTTCCATTTGTAAATAAGTTTAGATTAGAATTGAATAAATGTAAGCTGTTTGATGACTGGGCTGAAATAGCAAATCAAAATCAAGGTAAGTGAACAACATTTTTACCGCCAAACTGTCAGGGTGTTTGAACCCCTATATATACAATTTGCAGATCTGGCCAGTCATGACTCGCACGTTAAAAGAATAAAAAATATCACTTCTAAAAAATAAAAAAGGACCTACAGACAACTACCCACCCGCCATAATTTCCTGATTATAATTTCTATTTACAATGTTTCCAACGTCTCGTTTATTCAAACAGTTACTAGAAAAACTCTCCCCCAAAAGCCCGTGACCTTCGCGTTTAGATAAAAATGGTGGAAAAAAATTATCTTTCAGTCAGATTGCGTCAAGATGACGACTTCGTGACGTCATTGTATTCATTTGAAATTCTGATATTATGGTACCGTTTGATATCCATCCTTTGACTGATGTTATTTCACAAGATGGATTTACAATAATTTCTTCTTCTTGTTTTTGTTTTGGTTTTTTTTTTGTTTTTTTGTATAATTCCTATTCATTACTAGTAACGATAATATTACTAACAATACAAGCTAAATTGTATTTATGTCATAAAACCTTTTCTTTTTTTTTTTTAATCGTTTCGCCCCAAGCAAGTCGGTAACGCCACTGATGCGCAGGGGGCTGCATAAGAGAAAAAGATTAGGAAGGATAAGAGTAAAGAAAAAGACGAACCAAAGGTGTGTCAAAGAAAGGGTGTCATTCATACAAAGGGTGTCAGAGAAAGGAGTAAGAGAAGGATGGGAATACAGGTGTGAAGACAGTTGCGAAGGTAGAGAGAAAGGAAAAGATATACAGGGTGATGTAGAAAGAACTGGAGTCCAGTGGATAAGAGATGGGTATTGACATTGCATTTAAATTCCTGGAGGTTGTAGCTGTCAGGAAAGCAAGAATATGGAAGAGAGTTCCACAGGCGGGAAGTGCGAGAAAAGAAGCTGCTGGAGTAAAATTGTCGTCTGCATTTGGTTGATCAAACTGTGAATGGGTGAGACCCAGTTGCCAGTCTGGTTGCACAAGTAAACACTTGTTGCAGAGGCACCAGTGACTTAAGATCGTCGGAACGGAAGCCATGAAAATATTTATAGAAGAGACAGAGGGAAGCCACATCACATCCCGTCTTAAACTTTAAAATGAAATAAATTAAATTGAGGATCATTTTTAACCAGTGCCCGCAATCAGAGTTTAAGATCCAAAAATTTCCAGACTTCACCTCAATTTAAAAATTTATAAAACTATTGTTAATTTATATATCTGGCGCATCACAATCTTCTCATCATCAAAGTAGTATTTTTTAATATTTTTCCCGTTTTACTTTTAATTGTATATTTGGCGCAAAAAAAATTTCAGGTCCCAAAATAGTCAGTTGTGCCATACGTGATACACACTTAGGTGATCATGTCTCTCCACAACTACCTCACGTAAATAACTGTTGTCTCTTCCAGTTAAGTGCCAGCTGTGCTACACGCTTGGGCGATTATGTCTCGTTCTAGACATGACTGGACAGACAGATTTTCTTACATTAGGTTTTTGAATCATTTCACCCCAAGCAAGGCAGAACTTCCACTGATGTGCAAGGGATTACAGAAGAGGTGAAATGAGAACGAGGAAAAGTTACAGGGGAATCAGAGAATGAGTAAGAAAAGAATGAGAATACAGGTGTGAAGAGAGCTGCATGAGAGTAGAGTGGAAAGAAAGAAGTACATGATACAAGGTTTACCAAAGAAAGGATATGAGTCAAAATGATAAGAGATGGTAATTGACTTTGCGTTTAAATTCTTGGGGAGTCAGAGAATGAGTAAGAAAAGGATGAGAATACAGGTGTGAAGAGAGCTGCATGAGAGTAGAGTGGAAAGAAAGAAGTACATGATACAAGGTTTACCAAAGAAAGGATATGAGTCAAAATGATAAGAGATGGTAATTGACTTTGCGTTTAAATTCTTGGGGAGTCAGAGAATGAGTAAGAAAAGAATGAGAATACAGGTGTGAAGAGAGCTGCATGAGAGTAGAGTGGAAAGAAAGAAGTACATGATACAAGGTTTACCAAAGAAAGGATATGAGTCAAAATGATAAGAGATGGTAATTGACTTTGCATTTAAATTCTTGGGGAGTCAGAGAATGAGTAAGAAAAGGATGAGAATACAGGTGTGAAGAGAGCTGCATGAGAGTAGAGTGGAAAGAAAGAAGTACATGATACAAGGTTTACCAAAGAAAGGATATGTGTCAAAATGATAAGAGATGGTAATTGACATTGCATTTAAAATCTTGGGGAGTCAGAGAATGAGTAAGAAAAGAATGAGAATACAGGTGTGAAGAGAGCTGCATGAGAGTAGAGTGGAAAGAAAGAAGTACATGATACAAGGTTTACCAAAGAAAGGATATGAGTCAAAATGATAAGAGATGGTAATTGACTTTGCATTTAAATTCTTGGGGAGTCAGAGAATGAGTAAGAAAAGGATGAGAATATACATTTTGAAGGAAAATAATAATTCTAGAGACATTTTCAGTTTTCTAAAATAAAAAATAAAAAATCTTTCATTAAAATCTGATTAAATCAACCTTCTCCGAACATTAAAAAATACCCTAAAACCCCACCTTTTTGGAATTAATAACGCATTGAGTTTAAATGCCGTGAAACAACGCTCAAACTCAATTCAAAATTATCTGTACTTACTTTTCAAAAACCCAACTTACGCCATTGATAATCTGTAAATTTTTTTTAAATTTTATTTAATTAAAAAAAAAAAAGAAAACGATTGCATATTGACAATAAGGTTAACTCAGTATTTACCCAAGCCTCCCTATAAAGGCGAGATGTGACAGAAAGCCGATTTTTACCGTGGGGCTTTCAGAGCACGCGCAAAAATTCCCCATATCCAACGTATATGTGAGGTCATGGTTTCGACTATTTATCCCAGACAAGTCTATGCCCTTCAGCAAAACCGAGTCTGGATTTCTCTCCAAACAAAGGTTGAGAATCCAACAGCTATAGACTTTTGACAAACTCTAATAATAAGCTAACCTCAACATTTTTTTTTTAATCATCTCACCCCAAGCAAGGCATTCCACTGCCACTATTGCGCATGGGGTTACATAGGAGAAGGTAACGAGAAGGAGTGGTTAGACATAGGGAATGTCAGGAGGAAGGTGACAGATGAGTAAGGATACCGAGGATGAGGGTTGGGCAGATGGGAAGAGTGTTTGACAGAATGGGAGCAGGTTAGTGTGTTAGGAGGTGTCTATTGACCTTACATTTAAACTCCTGGAGATTGTAGCCGTCGGGGAAGCAATCGTGTGGAAGAGAATTCCACAGTCGGGAAGTGCGAGGAAAGAAACTGTTGGAGTAGAAGTTACGGCTGCATTTTATCGGTTTCACTGTAAAAGGGTGGGACCTAGTTGCTAATCTAGTATCGCGTTCAAATTCGTATTTAGGGGGCACCAGTGATCTAAGTTCATCGGAGCAGAAGCCGTGAAAGTACTTCTTTCTCTTTCTAACACCTAGAAAGAGAAAAATGCCGGAGAGTATAACAGCCGGGTTATCGTAAACATGACAATAAAACTAAGGACAACCGTCTGAACAGTAGGTATTTACTCTTCTCCCCCACTTGAGAGAGATGTGACACAAGGCCTTTTTTAATGTGGGGAACCTGAGCGCGTACGCCCAGGTACTGGTCAAAATATTACCTATCCACCGCAGTGGATAGGTTCAAAACCGGTCCAAACTGGTCTTAATTTGGTCATTCCCGGCCCAAGCCCGAAGGCCGGGGCCAGGTCAAGTCAACCGTCTGAACATTATAAATAATGTAAATACTACCTGATCTCAGAAGTATAGACAACTGATAAAGGCTTTTTTATTTTGACTTGTCAATTTTTGAATATCTACTCAAATAAATGGTTGTTTCTATGTAATTATATATATGTTTTCGAGGTTATTATTGCCGGGATGACTTCAACTGTGAGCATTTTGTAGTCTATAAAGTCTCAAATAGCTTCTGACAACCAAAATCCCGCTCTTGGCCTTCTTGTGGCGAAAATGTTTCTAACAGGAAAAGTGGTGAAAGACAAATTACTGGCGTCGCAAAACCAGTCTGCTCCGCGTAGGAAAAACTCTGATCCATTGAAATTCATTGATGAGAAGTATATATATATATATATATATATATATATATATATATATATATATATAATAACAAGACCGACTCTGTAAGTATCTAAATCATACGAAAATAAACTTTGAGGACAACAAATAACAGACAGAATCTAACTCCGTTATTGTCCGTCGCTGTAAGGCGTTGGACGAGCCGTTGTGTGAAACCGCGGTAGGTTTTGGCGATCTTGTGATTTTTTTACGTATATATATATATATATATATATATTATTATTATTATTATTATTATTATTATTATTATTATGTCATTTTTCATCATATTTCGATTTCTGCTATGGTCGCACTACCAACCAAGTCTGCGGGAAGACCTGAGGCAGAACGTGGCGTGTTGTTATGGCTCCATTTCATCTTTTTTTCTATCTTCCCCATCATCCCTAGCGCCTTTGGATCTCTCTGTTGTACTTTCCGTCTTCTGTAAGAACACTTCGTGGGCTGTACTTAATAAGACAATTTTTTGTATATCTCTTAAGCTGAGGTTTCCAGGGATTCTTTCAATGTGTTTTGTTCCATTTTTTATCATTCCAAGTACACCTACTATAACTGGCACAAGTCTTGTTTTCAATTTCCACATTTTTTCTATTTCAGTTTCTAGGTCTTTATATTTTGACAGTTTTTCAAATTCCTTGGTTGCTATGTTACAATCCGCTGGACAAGCCATATCAATTAATAGACAAGTTTTCTCTTTCTGGTTTTTAACAATAATGTCTGGCCTATTTACTTCAGTTTTTCTGTCTGTGTAGATGGTGTAATCCCATAGAATGGTGACATCTTCTATTTCTGTAACCGGTGCTGGATGATGTTCATACCAGTGTTTGTTTACAGATTTTCCATAGTGTTTGCACATCGCCCAATGTAAATATTGCCCTACTCTATCGTGACGATTTTATATTCATTTGGGGCAAGTACAGAACAGCCTGGGATTAGATGGTCTATTGTTTCTTGGTGTTTATCACAAAACCTGCATTTTGAATCCATATTATTATGTATAATATTTGCCTGAAAGCTTCTGGTGAAAAGACTTTGGTCTTGCGCTGCAAGAATAAAGCCTTCAGTCTCAGATTTTAATCCAGATGCACGTAACCATCGATGAGTATTAACTTTATCAATATTGGATTTATTGGCACGTTCTGGATATTGGCCATGCAGAGGTTTGTCTTGCCAGCGCTGTTTCATCTGTTCAAGAGCTTTATCTTTGACTTATTATTATTATTATTATTATTATTATTATTATTAAGCTCTCTAGAGAAGAAAATATTAAAAACAGATACCACTTCTGCGATGTAAGCATTATTCTTCAGAAATGAATTGAGTTCTTTCGTTGACTGGCGTGTGTATGCACTGCTTATATACAACACGTTAAAATTTCCTTTCTCTAAGTCCATGCGCCTATGGGTTAGGAGGTTAGCAACTCCGGCTGACACCAAATCGGTCGAGTTTCGATCCCGGTCGGAAGCAAGTGGATGTGTCTAGCCACACTGATGAGCTGCGAAACAGGCGTATATTTGGATGACTAATATACTTTTTTCTAAACATATACTGTTAAATATAACAAACAATGAATGTCTATTATGCTTAATCATGAGCCGTTCTAAACGTCGTATTTTGACTTTAATTTCAGGTGAAAATAAAGACAAAAATTCTCCAACATTTGGATATTTTTTATTATGTTGGTTCTAAGCTTTCCGCTCACATAAACCATCTTCAGAGAAGTTACAGTGGTACAGAGTGTGGTTGTCGTAAAACCAATATATGTAGTGGGTTTATGATTAGTACCAGAGATACAATCTCTGAACATGACATGCTCTCCCGTAGACTTACCTGTCACCTTTCTGATCAAAGTTCAATTAAACAACATTTCTTAGAAAAACATAGCCATGTAGGTAATAATAGACAGACTTTAGTCAACAACACAATAATACTCACTCATACACACAATAAAAAGAACCTTCAAATATTGGAGGTAATCTACATTAAATCAAAACAACCAACACTTAATAAAATCACGTTTAAATCTCGTTATAACACATTACATTACATTTAAATATATGGTTCTGTTAACATTTCGAGTTCTCACGTGGTGTGACGTCACAGAACCGCATTACAAATTTACAATCTGCGTCTGCTATTTGGTAACTGTTATCGTTGCTCAGCAAAGTTTTATCTTTGATGGTGGATGCTTTTATGCTAACGTACCTGTAATTTCTCTGAAGATGGCTCATGTGAGCCGAAAGCTTAGAACCAACATAATAAAAAATATCCAAATGTTAGACAATTCTCATCTTTATTTTTACCTGAAATTAAAGCCAAAATATGATGTTTAGAACGGCTCATGATTAAACATATTAAACATTGTCTCTTTATTCAACAGTTTATGTTTAGAAAATTATCTGCTGCTTCGATACAATATATATATATATATATATATATATATATATATATATATTCTTAAACAAAATGGATGTTATGTTATGCCTTAGGTACCTTTCAACCAACATTTTCAAAGGTATACATTGGCAAATTAGAAAACAGAGACAATAAATATAAATTGAAGAGGGAAAGTTGGTCATATATATATATATATATATATATATATATAAATGTATGTGTGTGTGTGTGTCAAACTTTCCCGACTATCTTACACCAAGAAAACAACAAAAGCAAACTACACATTCTCGAGACAATATTCATTAAAAAAAATTAAGCCATCAATTGATAGAATCAGCTATGAATACTGTAGTAATGTTCTAAAATGTCTGTAAAAAGAACAGTATTTTCATACTTTAACACGTGCATGACCATGACATTACAACATATAAAAAAATAATTGCATTTTGGGTAATTTTCACGTTCTAATGCACTCTACGCAATTTATCAACCGTTATATTTGAAGCAAGAACAGAATTTACAGTTATTTTTAGCTACACAGTGTTGCGGTTATTTTTGTTACTACAACTCACACCCCTGAAGATGGAGATTGAAAGTACTTGGGTGTGACACCTCGGCCCGGCTGGTTCACTGACCCTGGTCCGGAACCTGTTGTGATGATGATGACCGGAACCTGAGTGGGTTGATTCTATCGAAATGGCACCAATTATGACGACGCACTCGTGTGACTAAACGTGATGATAGCCTCGTCACTGTAGTTGGTCCTCAAGACGTTTATTACAACAGTGAACCTTTCTGCCCACGCTGCGTTCTTTGATGTCAGTTTTAAAATCTTTTCCCAGCAGATGTGGGGGCAAGGACTTGACCCTAATTTAACTCCATCAAGAAATCCTGACATCTTGTTGTGACTATCGCCATTTTTAAACTTCCACTGGCCCGAAACAATTCGCTTGAATACAATGAAAGAAAAAAATATATTTTTTCCTTTTTTCCCAATTCTCAGCCAATTTATCTACCCATCGGATTTTACACGTACATAGTATTAAATAATTTTAAGTAAGCTCACATCGCGAATTATAGTAAAGCACGATTAGCAATAACACTAATAACAATTTCCTTCACTCCGTTGTATCAGACCAAAGAATATTTACGTGGAAATGGAGTTACAGATTACCTTAAGAAATGAATGATAATAACATCTGTCAACGTTACAGCTCATTTCTTACATTTTTCAATTACAATACGCAAAAGATTATCCGTAAGTATGAAAGGATTTTATTAAAAATAAGCAGACACAATGTTTGCAATTTATTTAATCTGATATGTCTAAAAGAAAATTTGCTGCTTAAATACAGAAAATTAATAAATATTATACTTTATTCCAATTAATTCTTTTCACTATTCTTCGATTTTGTTAGTTTAACGACGTTGAAAAAATATTTTGAATGTTTCCGATTTCAAAAGCAAAACATATTTACACGCATGATCTTTCATAGTGAATTTTGCTAATGGTTTAAACGACGAAAAACGTTATTTTCTCCGATCTTTTACAAAATTCAAAGAAGCGTACTACTCATTGTGCCGCGTGAACCACTCTTTGCCTCACGAATCGCATTGTGCCACGTGGACCACTCTGTGCCTCGCGAATCGAATTGCATTGTACCGCGAGGACTACACTTTGACTCGCGAATCGCATTGTACCGCGATGACCACTCTTTGCCTCGCGAATCGCATTGTACATCGAGGACCACTCTTTGCCTCGCGAATCGCATTGTACCGCGAGGACCATACTTCGCCACGGGAATCGCATTGTACCGCGCGGACCACTCTTTGCCTCGCAAATCGCATTGTACACCGAGGATCACTCTTCACCTCGCGAATCGCATTTTACCGCGAGGACCACACTTTGCCTCGCGAATCGCATTGTACCGCGGGTATCATTCTTTGCCTCGCGAATCTCATTGTACCGCGATGACCACTGTTTGCCTCGCGAATTGCATTGTACCGCGAGGACCACTCTTCGCTTCGCGAATCGCATTGTACCGTGAGGACCACTCTTTGCCTCGAGAATCGCATTGTACCGCGATGACCAGTGTTTGCCTCGCGAATCGCATTGTACCGCTAGGACCACTCTTCGCTTCGCGAATCGCATTGTTCCGCGAGGACCACTCTTCGCCTCGCGAATCGCATTTTACCGCGAGGACTACTCATTGCTTCCCGAATCGCATTGTACCGCGAGGACCACTCTTTGGTGTGGTCCGCGCGGTACAATGCGATTAGCGTGGCGAAGTATGGTCCTCGCGGGACAATGCGATTCGCGAGGCAAAGAGTGGTCCTCGATGTACAATGTGATTCGCGAGGCAAAAGTGGTCCTCGCGGTAAAAATGCAATTTGCGAGGCAAAGAGTGGTCCTCGCGGTACAATGCGATTCGCGAGGCAAAGTGTGGTCCTCGCGGTACAATGCGATTAGCGAGGCAAAGAGTGGTCCTCGATGTACAATGCGATTCGCGAGGCAAAGTGTGGTCCTCGCGTACAATGCGATTCGCGAGGCAAAGAGTGGTCCTCGCGGTACAATGCAATTTGCGGGGCAAAGAGTGGTCCTCGCGATACAATGCGATTCGCGAGGCAAAGTGTGGTCCTCGCGGTATAATGCGATTCGCGAGGCAAATAGTGGTCCTCGCGATGCAATGCGATTCGCGAGGCAAAGTGTGGTCCTCGCTGTACAATGCGATTCGCGTGGCGAAGTATGGTACTCGCCGGACAATGCGATTCGCGAGGCAAAGAGTGGTCCTCGATGTACAATGCGATTCGCGAGTCAAAGTGTGGTCCTCGCGGTACAATGCGATTCGCGAGGCAAAGAGTGGTCCTCGCGGGACAATGCGATTCGCGAGGCAAAGAGTGGTCCTCGATGTACAATGTGATTCGCGAGGCAAAAGTGGTCCTCGCGGTGCAATGCAATTTGCGAGGCAAAGAGTGGTCCTCGCGGTACAATGCGATTCGCGAGGCAAAGAGTCCTTGATTTGTAGTGTATATATATATATAAAAATTTGTACATGTTTTAAAATATATTTTATAATAAATATTCACAGCTCTATATATTATATATCGAGCACTGTTTTAAATTAATGTTTTGGACGTTGTAGAAAAAAAAACTTTTTCTTCGTTCTTTATTCACTCGGATATATATATATATATATATATATATATATATATATATGTGTGTGTGTGTGTGTGTGTGTGTGTGTGTGTGTGTGTGTGTGTTACCTTCCATCTACAAATATGGAATAGGCATTTTCTGAACATCTAGCGGAGAATATAGCATGTGTCAAGTCCTATAAGAAAGAATGGTTTACAATTATTCATAAGGCAGGTTCCAATAATCATTTAAAGATTTTGGAATCAGTCTCTATATCATTACCGAAAACATCTCTCTGCCGGCAGTAGGATTTGATAAAGTCTCTTAATTTATTAGGGGATATTTTATTTGTCTCTCACTAATTATTTCCACGTGATTTACCCTCGCCTCGATATATATATATTTATATATATATATATATATATATATATATATATATATATAAAACAGGAAAGCAGGAAGCAGATTATATATATATATATATATATATATATATATATATATATAATCTGCTTCCTGTTTTCCTGCATGCTGGAAGTCCTCTTCTGTCGTTCCTGTATTCAAGAACTCTGGTGAACCCTCAGACCCATCCAACTACTGCCCTATCAGCCTTCTACCAATTTTTGGGAAAGTGTTCGAGGCCATTACTAATGCTGAAATAGTTCAAATCTTACTGCCCATAAACTCTTCTTCGACAGGCAGTATGGCTTCCGCTTTGCCAGATCCACGGCCGACATGCTAACGACCATTACGGAGTACAAGTTCCAGGCCCTTGAGGAGTCCGGCGAGGCTCATGCTGTTGCTTTGGACATCTCCAAGGCTTTTGACTGGGTTTGGCACGCTGGGCTTCTATGCAAGCTACGGGGTTACAGTATGACTGGACGCTTGCTAGATCTGATCCAATCTTTCCTACATAACCGCATAATGAAGGTCGTCCTGAATGGTCATGCCTCCACACTCTTCTGTACAAACGCTGGTGTCCCTCAGAGCTCTATCCTAGGCCCGACGCTCTTCCTTATTTTCATAAATGACCTCCCGGACGAGATCAAGAGCCAAGTAGGCATCTGCGCAGATGACACCACAATTTACTCCCGCATCAGTAAGAAACCCGGCGTGACAAACAAACATAATCTCGCTGCTGACCTTGAGAGGGATCTACATTCTGTTGTGAATTTGGGTAAGAAGTGGCTTGTAAATTTCAATGCGTCTAAGACCAAGGTGATGTCTGTCAATCATCACAGGCAACCTCTCCTGCCTCCCATAAGCATGGACCAAGCGATTCTCCCCGAGAGCAATACACTGCGCCTCCTCAGCTTTACCCTCTCTTCTGATCTCAAGTGGAATCACTACATTGAGTCAATAGCTAAATCCACTGCTAGGAAGGTTGGGTCACTATGTCGGGCCAGAAAGTTTTCCCGCCTGAAACCATCCTGCATATATACAAATCAACCATTCGGCCGTGCATGGAATACTACTGCCATATATGGTCAGGTGCCCCCGCTGTATATTTGGGTAGCAATCACTCTTTTATGCAGGTTTCTTTAAAAATGGCAGAGAAGGTGTCATAGTTAAGTTACAAATATGGAATATGGCTATTTCTGAACATCTGGTGGAGAATATAACATGTGTCAAGTCCTATAAGAAAGTGTTGTTTAGTATTATTTATAAGGCAGGTTCCAATAATCATTTAAAGATTTTGGAATCAGTCTCTTTATCATTACCGAAAGCATCTCTCGACAAAAGAAAGAGGCAAGTGGAAGTCCATGATCGCCTACGTCCTAAAAGGACACAGTACATAAAGAAGAAGAAGAAGAAAAAGAAGAAGAAGAAGAAGAAGAAGAAGAAGTGTTTAAAAATTCAAAAGAAAGAAAAACAAATTTTTAAAAATAAGAAAAAAAAACTATAAAAGATTTTAATGATTTCACATAGCAAGAATCCCAATAAAGAATTTGTTTTCATTGGCATCTTTCCCTGATATTTTTATTTCAAAGAAAAGTTAATAAAGATTTTACACTGCAGACACCATGCCTTCTTAATTCCTCTCTTTGATGCGACTTTAACTCATCTCATTAGAAGAGTACAAGACAAATTTTAATCTATATTTAATTAAATCCCTGCAGACTATTAAAAAAAATCGCTCCTGGCTTATTGTGTTTGCACAGACATTGTAATATCTAATTTTTAATAACTTCTTCATAAGAAACGCCAAACTAAACGCAAATATAATCACATTCTTTTATTATAATTTTTATACAGGTTGTCTCTAAAATCTTTCTAGAGTTGGGATTTTATTGCTTTTTGTAATCATTTCAACCACAGCAAGGAAATAAAGCCACTAAGATGCTGGGAGTACATAGTGTGAGGGAATATGAGAAAAAGCATTTCCATATGCAAATACAATTGCTTTTATTATTATAAGCATTTCACACCAAGCCAGAGAATAAAGCCACTAAGACGCTTGGTGGTGTTACTGAGTTCCGGTTGAATTCGTTACATTCATTCACTTGTAAATATCCTTAGGAAAAGTATTATCCCGTCTCTTCCCTCCAGTTATGGGTTAAATAACAGAACAGATTGGGTTCTATAGCCTTGGCTGGCAACCAGTCTAGCTCAGAAAGTAATGGCAACCTACTCCAGGATAATCTTCTGCCAAGTCAGTCATGTCTCTTTTGTGACATGATCGCCCAAGCGTGTATCATGTATGGCACTTAACTGACTGACTGAATATAATAGTTGAAAACATGATTAAGGCTCCTACTGGGCATAAAGTGGGGGATCAGTTTTATATTGTTATGAAGTAATAAACTGGTCCCCCATAATTACTACTTAATGATATAATACATCTTTCCCCCTTCTAGCTATGAGTCAAATAACAGGACAGATTTGGTTCTATAGCCTTGGCTGGCAACCAATCTACGTCAAAAAGTAATGGCAACCTATTGCGGGATAATCTTCTGCCTAGTCAGTCATGTCTCTTTTGAGACATGATCGCCCAAGCGTGTATCCTGTATGACACTTAATGACTGACTGAAAAAAAGAGATTACTTATGGCACAAAACTGACTGACTGACTAGATTGGCAACAATGTCTCACCGTTCTACTTTTGAACTACCGAAATGGAACCGTAGGTTCTATTCTAATAGTTTCTTTCTTCGCACTTTTCCTACGATATGATGTTACTGAGCATAATAGAATGAGAAAAGAAGAAAATCATTATCAAAGAGGAAGGGAGCCACAACGAACAGAAATTAAGAAGTTTATGTACCAAAGAGAAAATCTCATTTACCGTGAACGTATTTACAGACAAGGAAGCCACTTGACGGCAGTTTGGTCTTAAAACAATTTTAAACTTGAAAGCTTAAAATTCAATGCCAATAACTATCTTCTGTATTCTAAAATCTTGTACTTTTATTGTTTTCTCTCTTTATTAATGTTTTGTTTTTCTTATATTAGTTCACCCACAGTAACCCTCCCCATTGCGTCTTAGCGGCTTTAGTTCCTTGCTTTAGAGTCAAATGATAAATAAAAATACGTTGGGATTCATGCATATGGAGATATCTAGAGTGTCCATAAAGTACGTATTTATAACTTCATTTGTATTTGTATAATTTGTAAAAAGGGTTAGAAAGAAGTAAATCTATATTGTTTAAGGTTTTATTCAAATTTTGTTTAAGTTTCCACATGTCCTCCATCATTAGCAATACAAATGGTAATACGATTTAGAAGTTCATATTTTTTTTACTTATCTAAAAATTGTTGCAAATTTTGTGGTAAAAAATTATTTAATAACTATACTTAAAACTAGGTACATTAAACTTTATAACATTTTTTACAGATTATTTATATCACAAATACAAATAGTTATAATATTTTAAAGTGCACACGGACTTTATGGACATCCCGTATTATACTCAACCTAATACTTCTCATCATAATTAAGGTGAAACCATTTTTTTTAACAGTAAGGTCCACCCTGTACAATGCCTTCAGACCACTCGCGGTTAAGTATTACGTTAAATTCTTGTCTGCTTTTCTATAGACATAATTCTACCCTTCGGCGGAGTCTTGTTTGGGTTGCACTCCGCCCGAAGGCAGAGAGTTTAACAAAGGGAACAACTGACACCCGCAGTCGCTTCCCTTAGACTGTCAATGGTAGTCTGAATTATTTACGACCTCCCAACGTGGGCAGAAGCCCGAGGTAGATGCTGAACAAAGCCAGTTAACATGGGTAAAACCGAGCCCGTAAGCTCGAATAAAAATTATTGGCTGCATTTCCCCAGACAAAACTCATCCCTTCGGCGGAGTATCGTCTGGGTTCCTCTCCGCCTGAAGCCTGTCAAAGTGGACGACTGACGTTCGATCTTCTCAGACGGTCCGAGTTATTAACTGCTATTGACCTTTATTTATTAAGCCATTTCGGCCCACAGAAAATTTCATCTTTGTGAGCGCTAGATAAAAAAACAACCGTACTGATGAGCTGTGATACAGCGAAACAGATCTGTCAGCGGATGACTATATATATAGATATATATATATATTATTAATATTCAGAAATTATAACATGGATATGTTACAATATCACTACAAAAGTAGCTATTTTGTTTCGACACTTCTTGTGTCTTGTCAAGTGATGTGGTTATTTTAAATTGAATGGTTTCAAAAGGTTAAAAACAAGCAAAACCCCTTTAATCAGGGAGGCATTGTTGTATGTACAATATGGACCAATCAGAGTAAAGCAACATCTAATTTGGAGAATATGTGGGCAGACTTAAAAATAATCTTGGGGGCATTGGTATTAAAATTTATATACAACGAGAAATTGCAGGAGGATTTGAAATAAGTAATTCATCGAGTTTTTATTAGAACAGCACTGGACGGCCGTTTCGTCCTATAAATGGGACTCATTAACACTAACAGGAATTAAAACACAAGCAGTTCCGTTATTAAGCAAACGTCATACAAACTGCACCACAGGCCCCGGTAATGAAGAGGTAACGAATTAAACTCAATATAGCGCCGCTCATTCACATATTCCGAGGTGGAAGTCTGCTGAACCACGACTACTATCATATATATATATATATATATATATATATATATATATATATATATATATATTTCTAAGCATATGCTGTTAAATATAAGAGACAATGAATGTCTATTATGTTTAATCATGAGCCGTTCTAAACATCGTATTTTGGCTGTAATTTCAGTTGAAAATAAAGACAAAAATTCTCCAACATTCTGATAATTTTTTATTAATTTGGTTCTAAGCTTTCGGCTCACATGAGCCATCTTCAGAGAGGTTATTAAGACGGTAATACAATAACATCCATCATCACCGATTTTATTTTGTTTACATTTGAACTTAATATTAATAACAAAATCCCATTCCTTGATGTATTCATTGATTCTAGCACACATAGATTTACTACTTCTCTATATAGGAAACCAACTAGCACAAACTCGTGTCTTCTTAATTATAATAGTGAATGCCCCCAACGATATAAGTTAGATGTTATAAAAAACTTAATTCAACGCATACAAATGATATCTTCTTCCAAATCTATATTTTATAAAGAATTACACAACATTAAGCAAACACTAGTCAATAATGGATTTCCTAACTCCGTTATTGATCAACAAATTAAAATGTATCTCAACAAAATTAACAATAGCTCTAACAATAATGATAATATTAACAATAATGGTGTACATCAAAATAAACATAACACTATTAACTTATACTATTGCAACCAAATACATAATAATTATAAACAAGATGAAAAACTCTCAAAAACATAATACGTAGAAATGTTAAACCAGTGGAAAGTAATAATCAAATTAAACTCATTATATATTATAAAAAGTTTAAAACAATTGACCTCATAGTCTATAATAACCCAACAGGCACTAAACTAAATTCTTTACAAAAAACCAATGTAGTGTACCAATTTACATGCCCGTTCAGAGATTGTATCTCTGGTACTAATAAGAAACCCACTACATATATTGGTTTTCCTACAACCACGCTCTCCCGTAGACTTACATGTTACCTTTCTGATCAGAGTTCAATTAAACAACATTTCTTAGAACAACATAGTCATGTAGGTAATATCAGACAGATTTTAGTCTACAATACAATAATCTTCACTCATACTCATAGTAAAAAGAACCTTCAGATGTTGGAGGCCATCTACATTAAATCAAAACAACCCACACTTAAGAAAATCACGTTTAAATCTGGTCATAACACATTACATTGCATTTGACTACATGGTTCTGTTGTCATTTCGCGCTATCACGTGATGTGACGTCATAGAATCGCATTGCAAATTTGCGAACTGCGTTTGTTATTTTTGGTAACTATTGCCGTTGCCTAGCGGAGTTTTATGTCAACACAAACTAAAATCGTCGCTGATGGTGGATATTATTGTGTTACCGTCTTAATAGCCTCTCTGAAGATGGCTCATGTGAGCCGAAAGCTTAGAACCAAATTAATAAAAGTTATCCAAATGTTGGAGAATTTTTGTCTTTATTTTCAACTGAAATTAAAGCCAAAATACGACGTTTAGAACGGCTCATGATTAAACATAATAGACATTCATTGTCTCTTATATTTAACAATATATGTTTAGAAAATTATTTGCTGCCTCGATACACTATATATATATATATATATATATATATATATATGTATATATAATGAAAGTTGAATGTAAATTATAAAAAAAACATATGACGATTTCCCATGAAATTTACCTTACAAATTACTAAGTATACTTCTTATATATATATATATATATATATATATATATGAAATCCCAAAAAGGAAAAGTATGTAGGTAAAATCCCAAAACCAGATCCTATTAATATTAATTTTATTAATATTAAAAATGATCCAAGTGGAGGGCTCGATGTATATAGTATTCTCGATTTACAGAACCAAATATGTATATTATATTAAATAAAATTCCGAATTTTATATAAGCTGTATAGCTTTGTCAGCGAGAAAAATCTCGCTTCTGCAGCAACGATCAAAACTATCGCCCGGTTCACACTCCACCCACGTCTATTGAACAGGCGAAGAGGCCCGTCCCTTGTTTCCTGTTCAGGATGTGGTTTCCGGCTTTCTCTTTTCCAATCTTGTCAGTCTTACGTAGCCCCCTGCGCATCAGTGGCGTCATCGCCTTGCTTGGGGTGATATGATTAAAAAAAATAAAAAAAAATTTATTTTATTTCAAATATAGTGTAAAAATGCAAATACCGGAAGAAGACCAAAACACAGGAAGTTTACTTAAAAAGTGGGGGATTTTTAGAAAGAAAAACTTTTAGAAAAAACTTTTAGAAATTTGTCGTACAAATTAGATTTCGAGCGGCAGAGAAAGAAATTCAAGCCTCGATATTAGAAAAATACTTTTACATTACGTCTGTATGAAAGAATCAAATTTGATTCTTTAATATATATATATATATATATATATATTATTTAATTGTTGTTTAATTATTTATTTTTGGTCATAATAAAATTAAACGAGTGCACATTTATATTAAAAAGGGCTCAATACAATTATATTGTAGAACTTTTGAATATTCTTCATTTGTAAACGAGTTATTACGCAACCTAGGTTTCTACCATGTGGTGTCTTCAGGCAATCTGCAATAAATTATTATTATTGCACATCGCGTGAAGACACCACATGGTAGAAACCTATGTTGCGTAATAACTCGTTTACAAATGAAAAATATAACAGTCATCCACAAACAGATCTGTTTCGCTGTATCACACCACGGTTAGATATACGATTGCTCTTGACCCAGGTTTGAAACCCAACCTAATCGGCGTCAGTCGGCGATTGTACCTCCGAGCTATGAGCACTCGGTAGAAGGAGGCAGACTTTTAGGCAGTAGTTGGAGTGTTCTAATTCATTACTGAATGAACGATGCATAGATGCTAGAGTAGCTATCTGATCGGGTGTCCCTGGTATCCATCTTGGTGTCCTTGACAAAATACAACGGAGAATCTGTAATGTGATAGATCCCGACCTGGCAACCCAGATACAGTCACTTTCTCACCAGCGCAATGTGGCTTCCCTGTGTCTCTTCTACAAATACTTTCACGGCTTCTGCTCCAATGAACTTAGCTCCCTGGTGGCCCCTATATATGAATTTACTCGAGCCATAAGATTAGCCACTAGGTCCCATCCTTTTACTGTGAAACCAATAAAATAGTAAAGAGAAATTCTACTCCCCCAGCTTCTTTTCTCGCAATTCCCGCCTGTGGAATTCCTTTCCGTTTACTTGCTTCCTCGACAGCTACAGACTCGGAGAAACAACCTATCGAGAGTTAATCAGTAAAATAACAAGTTGTATAAGTGAAACTTTTTTATATTACTAATGAAATACAAGGGAAATGAAGATGATTCGATCCTGTGTACGTAACATGGTGGGTCCTAGCTGTGAAGTCTGAACTGGCGGAATGTTAATCGTCTGGACACGTTTTTCTTCTTATTTTATAATCATCCTATTTTAGGACAGTTATACTCCAAATGTAATCTGAATTTACAGATGAAGTTAATGAATATCTGCTCTGTAAATTAAACTTACTTCGACCTCTCTGTTGGATCAGTTTTAATATTTGACTGATTGGTAAATAATCCCAAATGATCATTTGGGATTATTTACCAATCTTCTTCTGGATACTTTTACTGTTACATATATATATATATATATATATATATATATATATATATATATATATATATATATATATTGTCAACTTCAATTCATCTAAGACCAAGCTGTTGTCTGTCAACCATTACAGGCAACCTCTCCTGCCTCCCATAAGCATGGACCAAGCGATTCTCCCGGACAGTAATACACTACGCCTCCTCGGACTTACCCTGTCCTCAGACCTCAAATGGAACCACTATATTGAATCCATAGCAAAATCTACTGCTAAGAAGGTTGGGTCACTATGTCGATCCAGGATGTTTTTTCCACCTGAATCCATCCTGCATATATACAAGTCAACCATCCGTCCGTGCATGGAGTACTGCTGCCATTTATGGTCAGGTGCCCCTGCCGTTCTCCTCAGTGTTCTTGACAGGCTCCAAAGGAGAGTCTGTAATGTGATAGGTACTGATCTGGCGACTCGACTGCAGCCACTTCCCCATCGTCGAAATGTGGCCTCCCTTTGTCTGTTCTATAAATACTTTCATGGCTTCTGCTCGGACGAACTTAAGTCACTGATGCCTCCTCAACAGGTGTTTACTCGTGCAACCAGACTGCCAACTGGGTCCCACCCATTCACAGTCAGGTTAGCCAAATGCAGACGACAATTATACTCCTGCAGCTTCTTCTCTCGCACTTCCCGCCTGTGGAACTCGCTCCCGTATTCTTGCTTTCCTGACGGCTACAACCTCCAGAAATTTAAATGCAAAGTCAATACTCATCTACTAACCACTGGCCTCTAGCTCTCTCCCCACCCCTGTATAACCTTCCCTTTCTCTCCACCTATGTATCTGTCATCGCACCTGCTTTCTCAGCTTTCTATTGTTCCTTTCTAACTAGTTTGTACTCCTCACTCTTTTCTAATTAATCTTTTTACATTTATGTAGCCCCCTGCACATCAGTGGCGTTACCGTCTTGCTCGGGGTGAAATGATTAAAATATATATATATATATATATATATATATATATATATATATATATATATATATATATATTGTCATTTTGTTATTACAATAGTTTATAAAAACATTCTATCACTACACAAATATTTTCATGTTTCAAAACAATATTTCTCTTCAGGGGATACGGTATGTTTTTTTAATATATCACCTGAAGAAAAACAATATTGTTCTTTTATAAACTATTGTAATAACAACATTTAATAGAGAATCGCTTTAAATCCACAAAAGATCTAGCTACCAAGAAATGATCAACTTCTTAAAAAAAACAAAAAAAAGGGGAAGCCTTTCAGAGATACCCACCCAGAAATAAGATCAATTTGTACGACAGAAATTGGGGTATAGATGCGGAAGTACCCGAATATGTTTTTAGATGATATCTACTTAAAGTACGTCGGTTGGACCTTGCATGACAAAGTAAGTCATGTGATGAGTATCTGTGCCATCTTTTCATGGATACTCAACCAGAGATACGGGCAATTTGTTCTTCTGAAATTGGGGTCTGGATGCGAAAATACCCTTACATGTTTCTTGATGATAGCTACTTAAAGCACGTTGGCTGGACGTTGCATGAAAAGGTAAGTGTTGGATCACTTGTAAGATGACAAGTTGTTTCACCTGAGGTCAGTAAAATGTAGTCTAAAGAAATGTTCTTTTTCCTTTTCCTTTTTATATACCTGAATTTTCTACTCTCTGCATAATTGAATACTTTCAAATCTCAACAATTGATCCCCTACTGATTGATAATCAATATATAGTTTGTATTATATTGAGCCAATTTATATATGTACTAGTGGAACCCATGGAATTTCCACGGAAGGATAATTATGATTTCCTGGAAAATGTTTACTTTGTCATACTACAAATGATAGTAACGTCTTCAAACATAAAGATATTGGATAATAAAATATCAATAACACAGAGTGTAATTTTATTAAAATATCTATAACAGTAATGTCCATAGAAGCTACTTTACTGTAATCTTATATTATATTAAGCGGCGTATGCACAGACCATAACCAAAATATCTATAAAATTAATGTCCATAGAAGCTACTTTACTGTAATCTTATATTATATTAAGCGGCCTATGCACTGACCATAATAAAAATATCTATAAAAGTAATGTCCATAGCAGCTAATTTACTGTAATCTTATATTATATTAAGCGGCGTATGCACAGACCATAAGCAAAATATCTATAAAAGTAATGTCTATAGAAGCTACTTTACTGTAATCTTATATTATATTAAGCGGCGTATGCACAGACCATAACCAAAATATCTATAAAAGTAATGTCTATAGAAGCTACTTTACTGTAATCTTATATTATATTAAGCGGCGTATGCACAGACCATAACCAAAATATCTATAAAAGTAATGTCCATAGAAGCTACTTTACTGTAATCTTATATTATATTAAGCGGCGTATGCACAGACCATAACCAAAATATCTATAAAAGTAATGTCCATAGAAGCTACTTTACTGTAATCTTATATTATATTAAGCGGCGTATGCACAGATCATAACCAAAATATCTATAAAAGTAATGTCCATAGAAGCTACTTTACTGTAATCTTATATTATATTAAGCGGCGTATGCACAGACCATAACCAAAATATCTATAAAAGTAATGTCCATAGAAGCTACTTTACTGTAATCTTATATTATATTAAGCGGCGTATGCACAGACCATAACCAAAATATCTATAAAAGTAATGTCTATAGAAGCTACTTTACTGTAATCTTATATTATATTAAGCGGCGTATGCACAGACCATAACCAAAATATCTATAAAAGTAATGTCCATAGAAGCTACTTTACTGTAATCTTATATTATATTAAGCGGCGTATGCACAGACCATAACAAAAATATCTATAAAAGTAATGTCTATAGAAGCTAATTTACTGTAATCTTATATTATATTAAGCGGCGTATGCACAGACCATAACCAAAATATCTATAAAAGTAATGTCCATAGAAGCTACTTTACTGTAATCTTATATTATATTAAGCGGCGTATGCACAGACCATAACCAAAATATCTATAAAAGTAATGTCCATAGAAGCTACTTTACTGTAATCTTATATTAAGCGGCGTATGCACAGACCATAACCAAAATACTGTACGCTATTTTGTGAGAGATTTTGAAAGAGGAAATGTTTTGTTTTTTTTTAATATTACTGAAAAACCACGATTCCTGTGTCCATTGTAAACAGAAAAGACTAACTGCGTAATGGCCAAGGGTGTAGAGGCCAGAAATTTTGTTATTAAGTTGCAGGATACAACAAACCTACCTATTTTTACTATATTGTACAGTACACACACAATTACTTCTACAACCACCAGCTTAAGCTGCTACTGATACGGTAATGCAATAGGCTCTCTCCTCCTACTCTCTCACTCTATACTACCCTTCCGTTTGGCAAAGGTGAGAGAAAGGCTGAGAGGAGTAAAAAGATAGAGGGGAAGGAAAAGCTCGTGTAGAGAGTCTAGGTCAGAATTTGAATTTTGCTCACCAATTTCACTTATAAACATGACACAACTTAACATCAATTAGCTGTTTATATAACTCTGATATCACATAAGAACAAATATATCCATGCTTCTATTTGCAATAATTATGATGTCGCAAATTCTGTCCGTAGACAAGAAATATTAAATAATCCTGGTTGTATTTTAGTATCAACTGCGTTTGAACTGAGGATAACCCAGTGGCAAGCTTTGACTTTTCTTTATTGCCGTTCACTATCTTAAAAAATAAAATATTTGATATTGTTTGATGAATTAAAACCAAGTTTTGACATAAAATCTGTATATTTAAAATCAAGAAGAAAAGGGATTGTCACTGATCAGGAATTTAACCCATATTCATAGAAAAGGGTTGTTAATTGGAGTAGATAGACTAAAACTATCACCCGGTTCACACACTACCCACGTCTTTTGAACAGGTGAAGAGGTTCATCCCTTGTTCTCTGTTTAGGATGTGGTTTCCGGCTCCCTCTTTTCCAATCTTTTCACTCTTACGTAGCCCCTGCGCTTCAGTGGCGCTACCGCCTTGCTCGGGGTGATATGATTAAAAAAATATATATTAAGCTCTACTTTGTATCGAGCACTCTATATAAAAGTAAATGTTTGAACAATGGGTTTTTAATCTACGTGTTCTTTCACTTTCTTAGAATATTATATATATATATTAACGAAACTTGTTTATAAACACCGACAATTTGAAATGATTTGTTTGAACATCATTTTTGATCGATACACGTATTTAAGTAGATATTCTATTTATAATCAAACAATATTATATATTTATTTCTACCGGCCTGATTATTTACGATAATCATCATGTTACGGAAATTATCGAAGATTAACGAAATGGTCTTTAAACAACCGACAATTTGAAATGATTTGTTTGAACATTATTTTTGATCCATACTCGTATTTAAGTAGATATTCTGTTTATAATCAAACAGTATTATATATTTATTTCTACCAGCCTTATTATTTACGAAAATTTTTTTTTATTATTACAAAAATGTATGTAATCCGGCAGGATTTGAACCTACGGCCCCTATCCACATAGGGGAAGCTACCACGTCTTAGACCGCTCGACCGCGAATGACCATCACTCAAAGCGTTTCATTTCTAATTGTCGGTTATTTTTAACCAAGTTTCGTTAATCTTCGTTAATTTCCGTAACATATTTACATTTGTTGACATTACGATATATTTCAGAGCAGAAATGTTTTTTTGCGATGAATCGAAAATTGTGTTATATAGGCTTGATTAAAACCTCGTTTAGACTGATGGTCATCTATATATTTATATATAATGCACAGGACTGCCAAGTGACATAAGTTTATATATATTAGCGATGTCAATCGTAGTTATTCGGCCTTAAATAAAGAACTTTAAATGCTAATTTTCAAGTTAAATCTAAACTTATTTATAAATGGAACTTTGTCTGTTTGTGTGTGTATCTGTGTCTCTGTGTGTCCGTTACCTATAGACTCCGAAACGGCTGAACCGATTTTTTTGAAAATTTACACAGTTATACTATAAGCGTTTGCAAGTGTTCTTAGCTAAGTTTTGTGTCGAGGTACCCCCAATAAATATCGAAAATCGATAATCGAATAAATCGGGTTATAGAAGGAATGGTCCGATTTTAATCAAATTTGAAACACTCATAGACAAAGACATAAGAAACGATATTCAGAAATTTCAAGGTTGCAGTTCTTACAATAGTGCAGAAAATCGATTATATATATATATATATATATATATATATATATATATATATATATAAGGCAAGGTGTTTGTGTGTGTGTCTGTTTATCTGCCTGTATGTCCTTTATACAAATCCACAATTTTTATCCGATTCTCACCAAACTTCAAAATTTGACTTACATCCATTCATTTTTCTTTCAGTCTACGGTTTTGCTTTAACTGGAAACAACTATTGCTTTTTAGTCTTCCGTGCCAACGTCCAAAGAGTCTGAGCTCCAGGAGCATGGATAAGTTTTAAAGCTTTCATTACACCCGAGCAACGTCGGGCTATACTGCTAGTATATATATATATGCAGTTTTGAAAATCCTTCACATGCGAACTTGAAGAGAAAAAAAAATTTGAACATTCACTCAGAGGACTTATTTAGCGTTAAAAATTCAGTTTACGACGAAAAAAAACTTATTTGATATCGATACCAGGAAATCAAAATTTGACTTACATCCATTCATTTTTCTTTCAGTCTACGGTTTTGCTTTAACTGGAAACAACTATTGCTTTTTAAAGTCTTCCGTGCCAATGTCCAAAGAGTCTGAGCTCCAGGAGCATGGATAAGTTTTAAAGCTTTCATTACACCCGAGCAACGTCGGGCTATACTGCTAGTATATATATATATATATATGCAGTTTTGAAAATCCTTCACATGCGAACTTGAAGAGAAAAAAAATTTGAACATTCACTCAGAGGACTTATTTAGAGTTCAAAATTCAGTTTACGACGAAAAAAACTTATTTGATATCGATATCAGGAAATCAAAATTTGACTTAGATCCATTCATTTTTCTTTCAGTCTACGGTTTTGCTTTAACTGGAAACAGCTATTGCTTTTTAGTCTTCAGTGCCAACGTCCAAAGAGTCTGAGCTCCAGGACCATGGATTAAAAGCTTTCATTACACCCGAGCAACGCCGGGCTATACTGCTAGTATATATATATATATGCAGTTTTGAAAATCCTTCACATGCAAACTTGAAGAGAAAAAAAAATTTGAACATTCACTCAGAGGACTTATTTAGCGTTCAAAATTCAGTTTACGACGAAAAAAACTTATTTGATATCGATATCAGGAAATCAAAATTTGAATTACATCCATTCATTTTTCTTTCAGTCTACAGTTTTGCTTTAACTGGAAACAACTATTGCTTTTTAGTCTTCCGTGCCAACGTCCAAAGAGTCTGAGCTCCATGACCATGGATTAGTTTTAAAGCTTTCATTACACCCGAGCAACGTCGGGCTATACTGCTAGTATATATATATATGCAGTTTTGAAAATCCTTCACATGCGAACTTGAAGAGAAAAAAAATTTGAACATTCACTCAGAGGACTTATTTAGAGTTCCAAATTCAGTTTACGACGAAAAAAACTTATTTGATATCGATACCAGGAAATCAAAATTTGACTTACATCCATTCATTTTTCTTTCAGTCTACGGTTTTGCTTTAACTGGAAACAACTATTGCTTTTTAGTCTTCAGTGCCAACGTCCAAAGAGTCTGAGCTCCAGGACCATGGATTAAAAGCTTTCATTACACCCGAGCAACGCCGGGCTATACTGCTAGTATAACATATAGACCGAAAATTGAGCACGGAAGACGGGACCGCCACCAGTGTACAGCGGATTACAGTTAGAGAAAAAATTGGTACAGGAGGTATTAAAGAAAATATGAAAAGATGAATGGGATTCATGAAGATAGCTGTTTATGTTACACTTAAATTTTGGGAGAATGTAGCTATCAAGAAAACAAGTTAACAGAAAAGAAATTCACAGACGGGAAGTGCGAAAAAAAACAACTATTAGTGTATAAGAGGCGGTTACATTTAAGTATTTCAACGGTGAAAAAATGGTACCTAGATGCCAATCGAGTATCACGCGTAAATTCATTTACCGACTCAGCAGCTCGGCTGCAGTCGCTATCTCACCGGCGTGATGTGGCTTCCCTGTGCCTTTTCTTTAAATAGTCTCACGGTTTCTGCTCCAGTGAACTTAAATCACTGATACCCCCTAGGTATGAATTTACACGAACTACTAGAATAACAATTAGGTCCCACCCGTTTACAGTGAAACCGATAAAATGTAACCGCAATTTCTACTCGAAATTTTTTTTTCACGCACTTCCAGCCTGTGGGATTCCCTTCCATATACTTGCTTCCCCGACAGCTATAATCTCCGGAATTTAAATGTAACGTCAATAGTCATCTCCTATCTCACTAATTCGCTTCATTTCTCTCAAACTCTTTTCCATCTAATCCACCATCATCCTCGGTATTTTCATCTGTCTATTACCCTCCTCCTGACATTTCTTATAACTAACCCCTCTTTCTCGTCACTTTCCCCTATGTAACTCCTGTGCAACAGTGGCAGTAGAATGCCTTGCTGGGGGTGAAATGATAAAGAAAAAGTAAACAGAAGAGAAATTCACAGATTGGAAGCGCGAAAAAAGAAACTGTTAGTGTAGAAGAGACGTTACGTTTAACTATTTCAACGGGAAACAATGGGACCTACTTGCCAATCTAGTATCACGCGTGAATTAATTTAAAACTTGCTTCATTCAACTGTGTTACTCTACTCTCCATTTCTTTTGTTTTTTTTTTTCATAGAGTTTCTCATTTTTTATATCTTTGATTCCCGGTCTAGATTCCCGGTCATGGTCATCTTCTTTTTTTTTTTTTTTTTCGGACGGATACCGATCAACTCATAAAAAAAAATCTCGAAATACAGTGGCTAGCATTAAAATTAAACTATTTTCGTCTTTCGGTATCCAGCGTTGTCGATAAGATCTCAATTGTTTAGCCATCCTGTTCGATATCGAGCTATCGATCTGTTTTTGAACTCTGCTTTGCCGGTCCGTTTTCATGCCTGTCTGTTCTATAATTCAATCAGTTTATCGATAGATTAATGCGCCCAATCAAATATATTCTCTTCTCTGACGTGAACGCTATCAGTTCGCACGTGTGCATGGACATACGCTTGGCTGGGTGATTGTTTCAGACGTGTCTAAATGTCTATTCGAAGGAATAAAGTGTCTGTTTATTCATATACAGTCACTTTGAAATATAGATGTAGATAAAATATTATCTACACACGCACACACACACACAAATACATACATATACATTTGTGTGTATGTGTGTGTATGTGTGTGTATTTCATTAAATATGGCCGACCAGGAAGATTTAATTAATTTTCCCTTAACTTTTTCCAGTATCCTAACAATTTTTCAGTTTTGTTGCAGATAAGGAATATAAAAATTATCTTTAATTTTTATCGCCCCAAACGCTTTCGGACACTTTTATGGCCATTTATGTTTGTGGAGTTGTTATTTTTCTACATGCTTTGATTGTTAGATAGTAATTTATTTTATTTTGTTTCTGAAAAAGGTGTCTTTATTCCAAGCTCTCACTTGAAGAGTGCGGCTTGATTTCGCGTAAGCAGCGATTTTTTTTTTTTAAACTTTCAACACTCCATTTCTACGATTAAATAATGTAAGATGGTAGGAGAAGAATCTTCGATGTACAGTGCGACACTCAAATAGCGAGATGTTTCTATTATTGTGATTTATAGAGAAAATCCTGCTAAAAACACAAGAATTCTATATAAATCACAAAACCAGAAATATCTCACTAGATATTTGAAAGAAAGGTTGCTTCCAAAGCAGACAGACACACAGATAGATAGATAGATAGATAGATAGATAGATAGATACATACATACATACATACATACATACATACATACATATGAAGAGAATGAGATAGATAGATAGATAGATAGATAGATAGATAGATAGATAGATATAAAGAGAATTAGATAGATAGATAGATAGATAGATAGATAGATAGAGAATTAGATAGATAGATAGATAGATAGATAGATAGATATAAATAGAATTAGATAGATAGATAGATAGATAGATAGATAGATAGATAGATAGATATAAAGAGAATTAGATAGATAGATAGATAGATAGATAGATAGATAGATAGATAGCACAAGAATTCTATATAAATCACAATACCAGAAATATCTCAATAGATATTTAAAAGAAAGGTTGCTTCCAAAGCACACACACACACACACACACACACACACACACACACACACACACACACACACACACACACACACAAATAGATAGATAGATAGATAGATAGATAGATAGATAGATATGAACAGACTGAGATAGATAGATAGATAGATAGATAGATAGATAGATAGATAGATAGATAGATAGATAGATATGAATAGAATGAGATAGATAGATACATACATACATACATATGAAGAGAATGAAATAGATAGATAGATAGATAGATAGATAGATAGATAGATAGATAGATAGATAGATATGAAGAGACTTAGATAGATAGATAGATAGATAGATAGATAGATAGATAGATAGATAGATTATAAGGAACTGAAAGAACAGATACATTAAAATGTTACTGATCGTTGCATCTGCTTTTACAGGGTAGAGCTGAATATTATAATGTTGCTATTGCATTGTATCACTGCACAAAAAATCATTATTGTTCTTCTTCAGGGGATATTTGTTACAAATAATTTAGAGAATATGAAATGAATTCATGGTCATTCAAAATGTTAAGGAGGGGTAGTTGGAAGAAGTTAAACACTACGATTATGGGTGTGTCTGTATTACTCAACCAAAAGTGAGGATTAGGGTAAACTATGAAGTTGAACATTTAGGCCACATGAAGGAAATTGTTGCGTTAGGTCATGATAAAATGACACTTTTTAATTTGTCTGAGGAAGATACATATTAGGAACATATATTCCTCAAACGTGTAGACATTAGTTTTGAAAGCAGATCAAATTTTTTGTTTTTAAATTTAATTTTTATACTACTGTATTTGTTTAAGGGGCTAAATTGTTTAGATTAAAATTTTAATTAGGTAATCATGTTTTATTAAGGTATATTGGATTTATGAAAACCAGATAAGTATTGTGTGGGTCATTAATTCTAATGAAATAATTTGTATGTAATATTAGAGTACAGATGATAAATGAACATTATAATTAATTAAATATTCAAATAAAATATTTACGGTGTTTACATGTTTTTTTTGTTTGTTTGTTTGTTTTTTGTTTTGTTTTTTTTTTGTTTTTATTTTGTTTTTGTTTTTTGTTTTTGTTTTTTTTTTGTTTTGTTTTGTTTTTTTCTGAAAGAATACAATTCACCTGTTGCTTATAATGCAACTATACTGGGCGGATCTTCGTTACGGTTTCTGGAGGAGAGTTCGTTATCTATCGTGTTCAAGTTTGAAGAAGACCAATACCTTCAAACTCAGCCTATCTTTATATAGACAGCCTGATGGTCTTATATAGATAAGCTGACCTTCTTCTTCTTCTTCTTCTTCTTCTTCTTCTTCTTCTTCTTCTTCTTCTTCTTTGTGCATATCTCTTCAGGACGTAGGGGATCATGGCCTTCCTCATCTCCCTATTACTGGTGGCTCTTAGCACACTTTCTCCTGTTACCCCACCCAAACTCCGCTCTGCCATCCACCTGATCAGGACCTTCAAATATGTTATCCACTGCTTTCCCTCTATCTGACCTATGGGCATCAGATTCTCCAAGCCCTCCTTTCTTAACACATGTTCCAGGAACTTTAGCTGTCTCTTGCTGATGCTCAGTTTTAATTTCCTTTTCGTTCCATCCTTTCCAAAACTTCATCATTGCTCACATGCTCGATCCTTGATATTCGCAGCATCCTTCTGTGAAACCACATTTAGTTGCTTCAAGTTTTTCCTTTATCTTTGATGATAATGTCCAGCATTCACTGCCATATGATGACAGACATCACAGAGCAATCTAGAACTCTCTTATTTGTTTCTAACGAAATTGTTCTGTCTCTTAATTGTTAAAGCACAGATTATAAATGAACATGATAATTAATTAAATTTTAAAATGAAATATTTAAGGTGTTTATATCTGTGGGGGTTTTTTCTGAACGAGCACAATTCACCTGTTGTTTATAATGCAACTATACTGAGCGGATCTTAGTTACGGTTTCTGAGGGAGAGCTCGTTAACTGGGTTAACAAACTGAACAACGAGAGTACGCTTAAAGCCACGGTAACAATGACTTGAAATTTCGTGCTAAAATAATCGCCAGTGGCTGCCAAATAGTTCCATCTCACCAAATTCACTCAAAAGGACTTTTCAGTCACTTTCCAAGGATCGACTACCCATAGCGATAACATCAAGTCACCTACACACACACACACACGGAGCAATGCATGGTCGGAAAGATAGCAACTTGTATGGAATGAACCAGTGATATGAAAGTCTTCAATGTCACGTCTTTTGGTGATGATGTAGTCAAGCAAGTGCCAATTCCTTGAACGAGAGTACATCCATGTAGTCTTGTGGGAGTTTTTCTGTTGAAATACCGTGTTGGTAATACACAGGTTAAACTCCCTACAAAATGACAACAAAAGAAGACCATTATCATTCATACAACCAACACCATGATGACCCAAAACACCACCCCATGATGTGCTATTCACACCCACACGAGCATTAAAATCACCCATTAATACAAGTTTGTCCTTGTGTCGCACATTCGCAACAATTTCCCTCAGTTGTTCGTAAAATTCATTTTTCTCCAGCTCTGGTCTGTCTAACGTGGGAGAATAGCAACTAATTAATACGACACGGGTATCGCATTCTAGATTGAGGTTAATGTCATTAGGCGATCCGAAAACCCCTTTGGAACGGTTGGTAATGACTTGGCAAAGTTGGACTTGATAGCAAATCCTACTCCGGTATGACGAGGCTCTTCTGGGCCTTTGCCGCTCCAGAAAAAGGTATACCCGCTTTTCTCTTCAGTCAGTTGCGAGTTGCCAGCCAGGCGTGTTTCACTAAGGGCTGCAATATCAATCCCGAACTTTTTCAGCTCAAGTGCAACAAGAGCTGTCTTATGTTCTGGCTGATTATCATTGTCAAGTAGAGTGCGAACATTCCAAGATCCAAACTGAAAGTTTTTGCTTCTTCTATTGTTGGGACTGCGTGCTGGATACCTAGGCAGCTGCAGTTCGCTGTCAAGGGTGGTTTTGAGCAAGAATTTGTTTAGGGCTCCTTTTATTGTCCCCTCCCCAGCATGGGGAAAGCAGTGCTGTCCCTAAATAGGGCTGCTTTGCCACCGATGGAGGACACGAATTGCACAATTGCTCAGGTATTTGTGCAGAACGGCCATCACCCACCGGTCGCCACAGTGTAGAAATCCAGCTAGGAACTTCCAGTGATATCCTTCACCTGTTCCCGTCGCCTTCACCCTATCGCCTGTGGACTTTTGTGTGTGCAGGACATTTTAATAAACTTAAGTTGTCAAGAAACCCACACAAATGATTTGATTATAGTGGTGAAAGCCTGTGCAAATACTATCCACACTTTTTGGATCCATTCATAAACTCAAGTCGGTGCAAAACATTGCCACAGATTAAGCAAGAAAGGACCTCAGGTTTTACATGAGAGCTTCCTTCTCCTAGATACCTGTCTTAACAAAGACTAAGGATGCTATCTTGTCCAGTGGTATAAACGCGCCCCCAGACACCAACCTGGGAATTTCCATGTCCCGGCGCAAACATATATATATATATATATATATATATATATCCTTGAAGAGAGTGGACGTCATTTTAACCTAAACCCGAGGAACCTTTCAGCCAACACTTGTCAAGGGTTACGTTGGCAAAATTTTGCCAACGTAACCCTTGACAAGTGTTGGCTGAAAGGTTCCTCGGGTTTAGGTTAAAATGACGTCCACTCTCTTCAAGGCTATTAGTTATTTCTGCGGGTACAAATCTTTGTTTATATATATATATATATATATATATATATATATATATATATTATAAAAAAGTGAAAGACTAGGTAGATTAAAACCCACTGTTTAAGCATTTACTTTTATAAAGAGTGGTCGATACAAAAATATATGCAAATTACAAACTACTACAAAATTGTACATTTTGTTTCGACATTAAACGAACAATGTATCATCAGGCAGTTAATAATGATGCTAATAAACGTTTTATTGATAAAGTTTTTTAAAGTTTTTTATTCTTGGAAACTTTTTTGTGTAGGAGTTAAAATGATATTGAAAGAAAGAAGGGGGGAAGAAAAGATGAGAAATCAAGAAAAGGAAAAGAAAGAGGAAAAGGAAAGATACAGAGGAAAGAGAAAGAGAAAAAGTCAGGAAATATTGAGAGAACGAGACAATGGAAACGGCTAATTCTTTCTCACCGTTTTTTCCTCTTTACTTTTTATTTCTTCTTTCTTTTTCTTTTCTTGATTTCTCATCTTATTTTCTCATCTTATTTTCTCATCTAATTTTCTCATCTTATTTTCTCATCTAATTTTCTCATCTTATTTTCTCATCTAATTTTCTCATCTTATTTTCTCATCTAATTTTCTCATCTTATTTTCTCATCTAATTTTCTCATCTTATTTTCTCATCTAATTTTCTCATCTAATTTTCTCATCTTATTTTCTCATCTTATTTTCTCATCTAATTTTCTCATCTTATTTTCTCATCTTATTTTCTCATCTAATTTTCTCATCTTATTTTCTCATCTTATTTTCTCATCTTATTTCCTCATCTAATTTTCTCATCTAATTTTCTCATCTAATTTTCTCATCTTATTTTCTCATCTAATTTTCTCATCTTATTTTCTCATCTAATTTTCTCATCTTATTTTCTCATCTTATTTTCTCATCTTATTTCCTCATCTAATTTTCTCATCTTATTTTCTCATCTTATTTTCTCATCTAATTTTCTCATCTTATTTTCTCATCTTATTTTCTCATCTTATTTTCTCATCTAATTTTCTCATCATATTTTCTCATCTTATTTTCTCATCTAATTTTCTCATCTTATTTTCTCATCTAATTTTCTCATCTTATTTTCTCATCTAATTTTCTCATCTAATTTTCTCATCTTATTTTCATCTATTTTCTTATTTTCTCATCTTAATTTTCTCATCTTATTTTCTCATCTTATTTTCTCATCTTATTTTCATCTTATTTCTCATCTTATTTTCTCATCTTATTTTCTCATCTTATTTTCTCATCTTATTTTCTCATCTTATTTTCTCATCTTATTTTCTCATCTTATTTTCTCATCTTATTTTCTCATCTTATTTTCTCATCTTATTTTCTCATCTTATTTTCTCATTTTCTCATTTTCTTATTTTCTATTTTCAATTTTCATCTTAATTTTCTCATCTTAATTTTCTCATCTTATTTTCTCATGTTATTTTCTCATCTTAATTTTCTCATCTTATTTTCTCATCTTATTTTCTCATCTAATTTTCTCATCTTATTTTCTCATCTAATTTTCTCATCTTATTTTCTCATCTTATTTTCTCATCTAATTTTCTCATCTTATTTTCTCATCTTATTTTCTCATCTAATTTTCTCATCTTATTTTCTCATCTAATTTTCTCATCTTTTCGACACTCATTTTCCCCCTTTTTAATATCTTTTTCCTTGTACCCAAAAAATTCTAAAAATAAAAAGAAGTGTTTTTTTTTCATTTTTTTCAATAAACCGTTTATTACCATCATTATCAACTACCTGATGAAACATTGTTCTTTCAATGTCGAAACAAAATGCACAATTTTGTAGTAGTTTGTATTTTGTGCATGTTCTAAAGTAATAATTAATAATACATAATCATTGTTCTATTTTCATATTGAGCACTGTTTTAAATTAATCTTTTGAACGTTCTCATGATTTTCTTCGTTCTTATTCACTTGTATAAATATATATATATATACATATATATATATATAGAGAGAGAGAGAGCGAGAGAGAGAGGGACAAATTTAGAAATATATATATATATATATATCGATAGATAATAATATTATAAGTAACGGTTACTAATGTAAGTACATTTCACAGTTTGAAATTTACTTTCAAAAGTGCTCAATAGAAACGTCGAGAACAATAATAATAATAATAATAATAATAATAATAATAATAATAGTATACTGTTTTAAATTAATGTTTTGAATGTTGCAATTATTTTCTTCGTTCCTTATTCATTTGGATACATATATATATATATATATATATATATATATATATATATATATGACACAAATAACTAGGCGTATATTAAGGTGGATTTGTAAAATATGTATTTTATTACAATAGATTAAAATAGAAAATGGTTAAGAATAGAAAAATAGTTTAAAAACATGTGTTTCGTTTAACAAAAGTGAAAAAAGAAGAGGAAAAAATAAATATACGCTTTTTCTTTTATCTTTCAATAAATATTTGACTAAGTGATTTGATGTGATAAAAGATAAAGTTTAGGAAATAGATTTTTAAGTGACCAGGTCAAAAACTGCCTTAACTGTATCTTGACCACGCATAAAGAAAAGATAATAGAATTTTCCCTTTCTCCAGGCAATAAAAACAACACCTGGTTACGGGTAAAGTGTCAGGGCTATAAAAACATCCGGCGGCCCTCACACGAAGCTTTATTAAGATAAAAAGTTTTTAAAAGTCCTGGGAAATACTTAGAGGCTTAGTGCAAACATCCCGTTTACACATCAAAGGAAGCAAAATTTAAGTACCTTGAAATTTTGGACTTACAGTCGCCAATGCTTATCGCCCGGTGGTCTAGGCACTTCTGGATTGTTTTAAATAAATACAGGTAATTTTTCCGAGCCGACCATTTTCAGTTTCAGTTGAGTCAGTTGAGTTCGTTCAGCCGGACGTGTGCTTGAAGTAGAAACTCCGTTCGTCTTGAGTCGGTCGATTCGGCATGTGATCTCCATTAATTAGAGTTAGAGCTGAGTGTCACATTTGCCTGCCCCAACCGAAAGACTAACTCTAAAGGAAATAAAGCATCGTTTCAACTCATCCAAGTTGTGGAAGTTCGTTTCTTATAGTTTAATCTTGAACCCCCCAGCTTGAGACTTCGACCTTTTCAACAACCCCCGGCAACATCACAGCGTGGAGAACGGTCGCCGGAGATATTGTTCGGACCTCCACTGGGGTGTTACATATATATATATATATATATATATATATATATATATATGTCAGATTAAATAAATTGCAAACATTGTGTCAGCTCATTTTTAATAAAATCCGTTCATAGTCACAATATAAAAAATAATGATCGATAATACAACTATTCTACACCAAAAAAACAACAAAAGCAAACTACAGATTCTCGAGGCAATAGTCATTAAAAATCTTAACCCTCTAGGGCCATTCGTATCATATTAGTGGGGGATCTGTTAATTACTTCATAACAATATAGAACTGATCCCCCACTTTATGACAAGTAGAAGCCTTAATCATATTATATTATTAACCCTCTAGGGCCATTCGTATCATATTTGATACAGTATGAAAACAAGCCTTGAAAGAAATATTTTCCTGAAAAAATTTTTAAGAGAAATATTTTATAAATTTCAAATGAAAGCAGTACTGACTGCTCAGTCAATGAATACCAAATGTTTCCTTATAGGGAAATACCAAATGTTTCCTTATAGGGAAATACTGTATCAAATATGATACGAATGGCCCTAGAGGGTTAAGTAGTAATTAGTGGGGGATCTGTTTATTACTTCATAACAATATAGAACTGATCCCCCACTTTATGACAAGTAGAAGCCTTAATCATATTATATTATTAACCCTCTAGGGCCATTCGTATCATATTTGATACAGTATGAAAACAAGCCTTGAAAGAAATATTTTCCTGAAAAATTTTTTAAGAGAAATATTTTATAAATTTCAAATGAAAGCAGTACTGACTGCTCAGTCAATGAATACCAAATGTTTCCTTATAGGGAAATACCAAATGTTTCCTTATAGGGAAATACTGTATCAAATATTATACGAATGGCCCTAGAGGGTTAAGCCGTCAATTAATAGAATCAGCTATGAATACTGTAGTAATGTTCTGAAATGTTTGTAAAAAGAACAGTATTTTCATGCTTTAACACATGCATGACCATAACATCACAACATATTAAAAAATTCCATTGTGGATAATTTTCACGTTCTAAAGAAAGCTAAGCAATTTGTCAAGCGATACATTTAAAGCAAGATGAAAATTTACAGTAATTTTTAGCAACACAGTTTTACAGTCATTTTTTTTTATTTTTACCACATCTCACATCCCTGAAAATCTCAGAAACAGGATTGAAAGTATTTGGGAACATCGAGAAATGAATAATAAAATCAACTGTCAAAGTTACAGCTCATTTCTTACATCTTTCAGTTAGAATACGTGAAAAATTTTCCGTGAATATGAACGGATTATATCAAAAATAACCAGGCACAATGTTTGCAAATTATTTAACCTTGCATGTGTAAAAGAAAATTTGCTTCCTAAATACACAAATTTTAATATATATAAAGCACCCGCGTGGTAGTACTTATTAGGGTCGCATCTATGGATCAAATAGTTTGCGCGTGTGCCTGAGTGCGCGTGTTCGTTAGGTGAATACACTGAGTGTATAAACATGTACTGTGGGTGTGGAATATTTGCATCATGTATATATCTGTGTGTACGCATGTGGGGACATTTCGAAGCCAGAGTAAAGTCATCATGGGCGCTCTAAAGCCACCAGGCCTCGTACCAGAGACGGCAAACTCTGACATCAAAACCCCTTTATATATATTGTGTAGTCGACTATGCACTACCCAACGTACTTACCGCCCTGGAGAGGTCAAAACCCGTGATTATATAACATGCGATCATATATATATATATATATATATATATATCCGATTGTATGTAGAACGGAGAAAGAATATTTACAACGTCCAAAACATTAATTTAAAACAGAGCTCGATATATAATATATAGAGCTTTGAATATTAATTATCTAAACTTATTTATAAATGGAGATTTGTGTGTGTGTGTGTGTGTGTGTGTGTGTGTGTGTGTGTGTGTGTGTGTGTGTGTGTGTGTGTGTGTCCGTTACCCATAGACTCCGAAACGGCTGAACCGATTTTCTTGAAAATTTACACAGTTGTACTATAAGCGCCTGCGAGTGTTCTTGGCTAGGTTTTGTGTCGAGGTACCTCTGATAAATATCGAAAATCGATAATCGAAAAAAATCGGGTTATAGGAGGAGTGGTCTGATTTTAATCAAATTTGATACACTCATAGACAAAGACATAAGAAACGATATTCAGAAGTTTCAAGGTTGCAGTTTTTACAATAGTGCAGAAAATCGATAATACATATATATAAAAGGCAAGGTGTCTGTGTGTGTGTCTGTTTATCTGTCTGTATGTCCTTTATACAAATCCACAATTTTTATCCGATTCTAACCAAACTTCACACAAATATTCTTTACGGTTGAGTCTGAACTCCAGGACCATGGATTAGTTTTAAAGCTTTCAGTACTCCCGAGCAACGCCGGGAGTAATGAAAGCTTTCTGAAGAAACATTCAACTTTCAATGTCTAAACAAATGTACCTTTGTAACGGATATTTATAAAAAAAATTATGTACATGTTCTAAAATATAATTCATAATTAATATATATATGTGTGTGTGTGTGTGTGTGTGTGTGTGTGTGTGTGTGTGTGTGTGTGTGTGTGCGTGCGTGCGTGTGTGTGTGTGTGTGATGACTAAGTGGATATCTAGCCACACTGATGAGCTTTGATACAGCGAAACAGGCTTGTATGAGGATGACGAATATATATATATAAAGAAAAGTGCGAGAAGACGTGAACGTTTTGTTTAAAGTTGATAATTTATTTTTGCTATTTTTTAAATATTACTTGCTTTTTGCATGATATATAAAGTGTCCATAATGGTTTCGAATATAAAGTTGACTCTCTTCAGGCGAATAAACTTGCTTGTGACTTCACATACCGAGATACGTTTGTTTGTCTTATGCACAAGGTTTCGTGTATAAATAGATAAGTCCATTGGTAGGCAGGTCAAAAAACTCATCTGTGTGCGTGTTGGGCTTTTCTATTTTTTTTTTTTTATTTTTTTTTTAGGTAAGGTAATTTACTGGTTCCGCATCCTGAAATTTTTGTAATATATTTGGGTTTTCATCTGTGTTTTTATTCCAATTTCACATTATAGGGTCTGCTTCTGATGTACGACAACGTGTTGTAATAATAAACAAGCTAGTCTTGCTATAACAACTACGAGTAAGGAGTTAAATCCTCACTGAGTGGCCCATACTTTCCGCTTTGCCAAATGTATGATACGCTTAGAAAATCATTATTATCAAGTGCGTCTCGATAGATCAATTACTGCTGAATAGTGAGTTAGTGCCTCATTTGGTGCTCCGTACATTCGGCCTTATGCCACATTTAGGCTACTCTTAGAAAATTACTAACATTTCTGTCTTGGAAAGGCCTATCCAAAGCCCTATTTCAAGAAAATAGAAGATGGCAATTATCGTTGCATTTAACTTTTTGGAGATTGTAACTATAAGAGAAGCAAGTAAACGGAAGGGAATTCCACAGGCGTGAAGTGCGAGAAAAGAAACTAATGGAGAAGAAGAGGTGGGTATATTTAACTATTTCAAAACCAATTAGTTTCTGTTTTCGAAAGGTTTATCTAGAGCCCTATTTCAAGAAGATAAAAGATGGCAATTGACGTTGCATTTAAACCTTTGGAGATTGTAGCTATCATGGAAGAGAAAAGTCTGGGTA
This sequence comes from Ascarosepion bandense, assembly GCA_037127315.1. Classification (NCBI taxonomy): domain Eukaryota; kingdom Metazoa; phylum Mollusca; class Cephalopoda; order Sepiida; family Sepiidae; genus Ascarosepion; species Ascarosepion bandense. Next base: position 1,479,758 of record JBBBDQ010001034.1, on the reverse strand, counting down.
CAGGGTATATTGAAGAAAGGATAAAAGATGAATAGGATTCAAGAAGACAGAAGACGGCAATTGACATTGCATTTAAATTTTTGGAGATTGTAGCTATCAGGGAAGAGAAAAGACTGGGTATAAAGTGTATTGAAGAAAGGATAAAATATGAACTGGATTCAAGAAGATAGAAGATGGCAGTTGACGTTGCATTTACATTTTTTGAGATTGTAGCTATCAGGGAAGAGAAAAGACTGGGTATAAAGGGTATTGAAGAAAGGATAAAAGATGAACTGGATTCAAGAAGATAAAAGATGGCAATTGACGTTGCATTTAAACCTTTGGAGATTGTCGCTATCATGGAAGAGAAAAGTCTGGGTACAGGGTATATTGAAGAAAGGATAAAAGATGAATAGGATTCAAGAAGACAGAAGACGGCAATTGACATTGCATTTAAGTTTTTGGAGATTGTAGCTATCAGGGAAGAGAAAAGACTGGGTACATAGGGGATGAAGAAAAGATAAAATATGAACGGGATTCAAAAAGACAGAAGATGGCAATTGACGTTGCATTTAAATTTTTGGAGATTGTAGCTATCAGGGAAGAGAAAAGACTGGGTACAAAGGGGATGAAGAAAAGATAAAATATGAACGGGATTCAAAAAGACAGAAGATGGCAATTGACGTTGCATTTAAATTTTTGACGATTGTAGCTATCAGAGAAGCAAGTAAACAAAAAGGAGTTCCACAGGTGGGAAGTGCGAGGAAATAAACTGTTAGAGTAGAAGTCGCGATTACATTTAACTTTTTAAAAATCATTAGTTTATTTTCTGGAAAGTTTTTTTCTTGCATCCTCTCTGTTGGAAAGCTGAAATATCAGTTAATCCGTTTTTTGTTTTGTTTTTTGTTTTTTGTTTTTTGTTTTTTGTTTTTTGTTTTGTTTTTGTCTTTTTTTTTTTGTTCTTTTGATTTTTGCTTTTGTTTTTTAATCGTTCCACCCCGAGCAAGCCGATACCGCCACTGTTGGGCAGGGGTTTACATAAGATTAAAAGATTAAATAGGAGAAGGAAAGGAGAAAGATGAACCAGTTACAGGGGGTGTCAGAGAAAGGGTAAGAGAAGGATGGGAATACAGGTCTGAAGACAGTTGCGTAGGTAGAGAGAAAAGAAAAGATATTCAGGGTGATGTAGAAAGAACTGGAGTCCAGTGGATAAGAGACGGGTATTGACATTGCATTTAAATTCCTGGAGGTTGTAGCCACCAGGAAAGCAAGAATATGGAAGAGAGTTCCACAGGCGAGAATTGAGAGAAAAGAAGCTGATGGAGTAGAAGTGTCATCTGCATTTGGTTGATCTAACTGTGAATGTGTGGGACCCAGTTGCCAGTCTGGTTGCACGAGTAAACTCCTGTGGCAGGGGCACCAATAACCAAAGTTCGTCGGAGCAAAATCTATGAAAATATTTATAGAACAGAGAGACTCCAGCCACATCCCGCCGGTGAGAAAGTGGCTGGAGTCGAGCTGCCAAGTCGGTACCTATCACATTACAGATTCTCCTTTGGAGCCTGTCGAGAACACTGAGATGAAAAGCAGGGACGCCTGACCATATATGACAGTTGTATTCTATGCACGGACGGGTGGTTGATTTGTATATATGCAAGAGGGATTCAGGCGGAAAAATTTCTTGGACCGACGCAGTGACCCAAACTTCCTAGCAGTGGATTTGGCTATTGACTCAAAGTAATGGTTCCAACCGTTGGCTATTCAACCTTTAACAAACAATGGATCCGCCATAGCTGCCATCATTGATTTTTTTTCCCAATTCCACAGCATGAATTTTCTTCTGGAATTGTTTCTTTTGAGATCTACTTCAAATTTATTTTCTAAATTCAATCATTCTCATCTCGTGTATGAATATCTATGTTGTCTGTCTAGTACACTGATTCTCAACCTGATTCCATATGAACCAGGCTTTCGGTTGAATACACCGGTTCTCGCTCGATCACCGAAGTTAAGCAACGTTGAGCCTGGTCATTACTTAGATGGGTGACCGCTTGGGAATACCAGGTGCTGTAAGCGTGTAGTGACGGATGTGCGTTGTGGTGCAGTGGATATCGGCTCGGAAAGAGAAATCGGTGAGCCGAGTTCGAATTCCAGTTGAATACCCTGCATTCACTTAAGCACTGGTACCCTTGGGGAAGGTATTAATCCGTCCCTTCCCTCCAGTTATGGGTTAAATAACAGGGTAGGACTTAGGGACCTTAAAACAAAATGGTAGGACTTGGGGCCCTTAAAAACTAATCCCAATGAATCTTGATACAGGAAAAGAAAAAGGTATTACTAGACACAAAACCTTATATAAAAACAACAATAAAAAATTGTTGAAAGAAAAAGGTATTACCAGCAATAAATAAATAAAATTTAGTTGGCAATAAATGTCCCGCCAAGGTTGATATACCATAAAAACAAAACAACCAACAACCATATGAACCCTAGGGCTCAAAATAACATTCCTTGAGTTCACACACCAAAACGGTATTTTTGGTGAATAAAAGTTTATGTTCATTAAATTAGTTTTACTTCAAACTAGAGTAAACGTATTTACTATTTCTTTATGACAATTACTAAACTTATCTATTAGTAAAGAATTAAAAAATAATGAAAAATAAAATCCCTTATTCCCTATAACTGTTTTGCTTTCAGAGTGAGGGTCATATTCACCACACCCTCTTGTCTCGTTTCCGTTTTAATTTTCTTCCTCAATGTTTACGTGCTCCGGCTATTTACACAGGAGATTATGAAGTACTTAGAATTTACTAAATCTATAAACGGAAGGGAGATTCCACAGGCGGGATGTGCGAGAAAAGAAACTGTTAAAGTAGACGTCATATATACATTTAATTATATCAAATCATTAGTTTCTGTTTTGGGATAGTTTATCTTTAGGCCTATTTCAAGATAGAAGATGGCAAATCACATTGCATTTAATTTTTTGGAGATTGTAGCTATAAGAGAAGCAAGTAAACGGAAGAGAGATCCACAAGCAGGACGTGAGAGAAAAGAAACTATTGAAGTAGAAGTGTATAATTGAATTCTATAATAGATTCAGGATATGTTCCATCTCTGCTTTCATCCCAAATCCACATAATTTATTTCCTGTGTAGGAAAGATTATTGAGTCCTATTTATTGAAACATTTACGGCACCTCGACCTTGTGTAATGTTTAAGGAGCTTGCCTCGCTAGAATCTTTCCAATTTGAGTAGTGAGTTCAATTCTCACTAGGTACACTCATACTTTTGACTTTGTGTAGCATCTAAGCGGCGCTTAAAAATCAACTATCTATTGAAGTACTTGCTACCGTTCTTTTCGGTATTGATGGAGTTTTCTTTCCTTTTATTTTTTTATGTTATTATTAACTCTTTAAATTGCATGTGCTATTCGTTTTAGTTGTTACTGCTGTTGGCAGTCCTCAACTGATTAGGTTTCCTGTTATCTGGTATATATCTTTGTTTACGAATCTGTAGCGATTCTAAGAAGGTGGTCTTTACCACTCAAGGTTATTTTTAGCCACTGACCATAGAAGCAGTTATATGCAGCTTTTTTTTAATCATTTCACCCCAAGCAAGGTATTACACTGCCACTATTGCGCAGGGGGTTATATAGGGGAATGTAAAGCGAAATAGTGGTTAAATATACGAAATGTCAGAAGGAGGGTGATAGACGGGTAAGGATACCGAAGCTGAGGATTGGGTAGATGGGAAGAGTGTTTGAGAGAATGGATGCGAGTTATTGTGTTAGGAGGTGTCTATTGACCTTACATTTAAACTCCTGGAGATTGTAGCCGCCGGGAAAGCAATCATGTGGAAGAGAATTCCACAGTCGGGAAGTGCGAGAAAAGAAGCTGTTGGAGTAGAAATTGCGGTTACATTTTATCTGTTTCACTGTAAAAGGGTGGGACCTAGTTGCTAATCTAGTATCTCGTGCAAATTCGTACCTAGCGGGCACCAGTGATCTCAGTTCATCGGAGCAGAAACCGTGAAAGTGCTGACAGTTTAGTTATTTCTGAACGGGTTTGGCTCTACGAAGGGCATTGATCAGGAAGATTCGACCTGACGAAGCTATTTAAAAACATCACTCAAGTTTAGATATTTCCGAGAGTTTACATATTTCTGAAAGAAACCTGTAAAGAGCTTAGATTGCCTATGTCATGGCGATTGAAAAAAAAATGTAAGGGAGCAGACGTTATTCCAAACGTAAGTTCCAGATAGAAATAGACACATGCAAATCACTAAAATAAATAAATAAAAAAAAAAAAAAAAAACGAAACATGACTGGATAAAAACAAAAAAATTACCGGAAAAAAATCTGAATATGACGAATAGCCTTTGAACTATTTCAACAATAACAAATTCTCGGGAAAATAAATCCGAGGCAAAAATTGAAGATTAAAATCTGTTTGCAACTTGATTCGTGATTGTTTCGCCATGACAGTCCTTTGATTCTTAACCTCACACAAAGTACGATGCAAACGTTATAAATTCCCGCGTAAACAGGCTGAAGAGTAAACACATCAAATACTGTTGATCTTGCTCGCTATCTCTATCCATATATATATATATATATATATATATATGTGTGTGTGTGTGTGTGTGTGTGTGTGTATGTGTGTGTTGTGTTGTGTTTATATATGTATGTGTATGCACATGAGTGTGCGAGTTTGAGTGAATGTATGTGCATGTATATATATATATCTGTGTGTGTGTGTGTGTGTGTGTGTGTATGTGTGTGTTGTGTTGTGTTTATATATGTATGTGTATGCACATGAGTGTGCGAGTTTGAGTGAATGTATGTGCATGTATATATATATGTGTGTGTGTGTGTGTGTGTGTGTGTGTGTGTAGTACAAATTCTGTTCTCATTGGTGTCAGTCTATTAATATCTGTCACAATTCAATCACATCTATCTTCCTAGCCTTGTTTCCTCACTCACTCTCTGTCTCTGTCTGTCTGAATGTCTGTCTGTCTCTCTTTTAGCCATCTGTCTATCCATCTATGCATTTATAACTTTTTCAAATCTATCCGAGAATATATATATATATATATATATATATAGAGAGAGAGAGAGAGAGAGATAGATAGATAGATTTGTCTATTCATGTGTATCTGTCTCCGCCTGTAGATCTCTTTCTCTCTCTCTCTCTCTCTCTATATATATATATATATATATACGTGTGTGTGTGTGTGTGTGTGTCAATTCTATCCGAGCATTTTTATATCTGTCTATCTACCTATCTATCTATCTCAGTCTATTCATATCTATTTATCTGTCTTTGTCTGTTCTTATATATATATATATATTTCAAATTTATCTCTCCATGTTCATATCAGATAGATAGATAGATAGATAGATAGATAGATAGATAGATAGATAGATAGATAATGAACAGACTGAGATAGATAGATAGATAGATAGATAGATAGATAGATAGATAGAGATAATGAACAGACTGAGATAGATAGATAGATAGATAGATAGATAGATAGATAGATAGATAGATAATGAACAGACTGAGATAGATAGATAGATAGATAGATAGATAGATAGATAGATAGATAGATAGATAATGAACAGACTAGATAGATAGATAGATAGATAGATAGATAGATAGATAGATAGATAATGAACAAACTGAGATAGATAGATAGATAGATAGATAGATAGATAGATAGATAGATAGATAATGAACAGACTGAGATAGATAGATAGATAGATAGATAGATAGATAGATAGATAGATAGATAGATAGATATAAATATGGCAGGTAGATTATATATATATATATATATATATATATATATATATATATATATATATATATTTGTTTTTGTTTTTCTTTAATCCGAAGTGGAAGAGTAGGAAGGTAAATTCCAAGAACCTGATCCTAATCAATATCAAAAAATTTTTAACATTAAAAATTGATGCAGGCAGAGAGCTCAATGTATTAAGAATACAGAGCCAATATAAATTAGAGAAAATTTTCAAACTTCAAAGATGTTGGATGTACATTTCGACATAGGATCTCTAATAGAGACTCTACATCACGTCAGCGACATTGTTTTTTCAAATGGCGAAGGCCCTGAGTTAGCGTGTAGAGGGGTTTTTGGTTAACAACGGTCACAAAGTGGAAAAGGACAGAGCTGGTAGTCGTGGGGTTACAGGGTGTTGAAACGGTATATTTAGGAAGGAGAGGAATAGGAGTTCATATTTTATAAAGATAGACAGCTAGATGTGACGTAGAGTCTCTATTAGAGATCCGACACCTTTGAATTTTGAAAATTTTCTCTAATACATATATATATATATATATACAAACAAATAAGGATTGCAAATAATTGTAACGTTCAAAAAATTCATTTAAATTTATGAGACATTGTTCTTTTAATGTCGAAACAAAATGTACAGTTATATATATATATTTCATAATGTTCAAATAATATTCATAATAATGTTCAAACAAATCATTTAATATATATATATATATATATATATATATATATATATATATATATATATATAATTCTCCATATTTATATCCATCTATTTATCTATCTATCAATCTTTCTCTTTCTTTGTCTCTCTCTCTCTCTCTCTCTCTATATATATATATATATATATATATATATATTATTTAATTACTTCATTTTAGGTCATAATAAAATTAGACCAATACACAGCTGTATTAAAGTGTTCAATACAGTTATATTGTAGAACTTTCGAATATTTCTCATTTGTAAACGAGTTATTACACGACCTAGGTTTCTACCATGTGGTGTCTTCAAATGATTTGTAATAACTGATTTTACCTTTTTTAAGATTCTTTTGAACGCTTACGTATCGGGGATTTTTTGAACGCACAATTTTTAAAATTAGAAGAAATTAAATCTATGGTTGTATGAACCTAATAGGTAGCTAGCCACGTGTGGAAATTGAAATAAAAATATGAAAAAGGCGTATAGTGAAAATAACGTGGCGTATAGTGAAAACAGCCAAACCTTACAACGGTGGCAAAATATGTAGACTGTGCCAGGAAGAAAAGATAGAGATTATGCTATTCCCAAACAAAAATGAACTATTGAATGAAAGAATGGAAATTATGACTAAGTGTAACCATACTAAAAAATACCTCTTAGGTTCATACAACCATGGATGAAAACAGCCAAGCCTTACAACGGTGGCAAAATATGTAGACTGTGCCAGGAAGGAAAGTTAGAGATTATGTTTTTCCCCCAAAAAAATGAATTACTGAATGAAAGAACATTACACGAAGAAAGTTACAAAGTGTAACAATACCATAAAATATCTATTAGGTTCATACAACGATTATTTTCTACTCTAGTAGTAAATATGTTCGAAAGTGACAGCACACAAGCATGGAGGGGGCCAGTGGCCTCGCTCGTCCGCGGTTTCCCTTGTATCTTTCTCGGTCTTGGTTCAAATCCCAACCAATTACTTACTAATAATTATTTCTGTCTCTTAGATCAGCGACCACGACAGATCCTGACATATTGTTTACATAATTCCAAAGCCAACATTATCTGACCTTGGCTACGCTGTTCATCATGCCCTACGGTTTGAGCTTACTGGCCTTGTTTCAAACGAGATCTTTCCCAGAAACTGCAACTAAGGTCTGCTCGACATAGTTGCAGTATAAACCACGGTAGAGGTTTTGTGAATATTGAACAAACACAAATGTGCCTGAGCAAGCGTCTGCAACGTAGATAAGCTAGCATCCCTTAAAGACAGGCATGTTTGGATACGACTGGCCAGGCATACCATACAATCATAAATACATACCACCACAACATATATACAGTGATAAATAAACATCAATCAATAAATCCTGATCCTAACTAATAGAACAACAACTTTTAGACAAAATTCAACTTTATTCATCAACTAATCTCCTTCTAGGGTAACACACTGATTCGCAGTTGGTGAGGTTCTTCCTTTCTCAAGGTAATCGATGACCAAAAATACATTGCGTATCCCAGAATACGGAGGGCAAAAACATGCCTGCTGATATTTACGTCTATGTTCACTTTGGACGGCTTTCACCTGCTGCTGTCTACTCAGCTGACGGCCGATTTGACTCCGGAGTGAAGTGGTGGATCCATGTTTCATCCATTGTCACATATTTACTCAAAAACTCCTTCTTGTTACACTGAAACAGTTGCAAACAACTCTCTGAATCATAGACGCGTTGCTGTTTTTGATCGACATTACAAATGTACATGCAAAATGGTAAATACACTGCCTTCTGTTATATTCAACTTCTCTGCTATCTCACGCAACTTCAATTTACAATCGGCCAAAAAAGGTTTGCGAATTTTGTGGGTGTTTTTCGGGACAACTACCGATTTTGGGTGACCTGAGCGTTCAGCATCATTTGTGTCTGTATGACCGCGTTTAAAGTCAGCATACCACCTCTTATGCATTGTTTCCGACGGAGCAGAGTCCAAATAACACTTATCAAGCCATTGCTTTGCTTGAACAGTATTTTTCCCATCAGAAAGCAATGCTTTATCAACACACGAAATTCAGATTTTTCCATTGTTTTGAAAATTTGCTGCAGTAGCTACACTTAAATAGCTATAATTTGTAAACTTATGGGCCCAAATTTTGTCACATGCCATTTGAAGGTTAGTACTTCATAAAAATCTCGATGATTTTTTATTAGTGGCGTCACCTATATGTCAGGCTTGGAATTGATTGATTGATGTGTTATGTACACATAGCTACCTACCTACACACACACACACACACACACATACATATATATATATATATATATATATATATATATTTGTTACTTCAAAAGTTATTTTTAGTTAAAATAAGAAACATGTCTTGCCGGATTTCTTGGTGAACTGTTGTTATACTGTTATATTATTTTCAAATCGTTTCACCCCAAGCAAGGCAGTACTGCCACCGGTGCGCAGGGGGCTACATAAGAGGAGAAGGAAGGGTTACGTAGGAGGAGAACGAAGAGAAAGATGAACAGGTTACAAGGGGTGTCAGAGAATGAGTAAGAGAAGGATGGGTATACTGTGGTGTGAAGAGAGTTGCATGAGAGTAGAATGAAAAAGGGAGAACAACAAAAGACAGTGGGTGTTAGGGAAGGGATAAGAGAAGAATTGTGGTAAAGGGGATAAGAGATGGCAGTTGACGTTGCATTTAAACTTTTGGAGATTATAGCTATCATGAAAGCAAGTATACGGAAGGGAGTTCCATGTGCGGAAAGTGTGAGAAAAGAAGCTGATAGAGAAAAAATATCGGCTGCATTTAGTTGTTTTGACTGTAAGTGTTGCCAGTTTGGTTGCTGGAGGAAATTCTTATAAAGGGGACACCGGGAAGCTAAGCTTGTAGTGGATTGGACAACGTGGTAGTAATTTGAAAGTGGAGTCACCATTATAAAGTAGACTGGTTGTCCAATCCACCACATTAATAATAAAAATAACTCAGAGAACAATATAACAAGAATAATAACAACGTATTAAACATAGTTACAGGATTGATTATTTTGTGCATGCCAGATTTAGTGGAGAAAGTTCTCTCTTGGATGTTGAAGAAAATGCATCAATGTTCATACTGGAAGAGTTCCTGTAAAAAAGGAAATATGATGTTCGTACTAATTAGTAGTTGAATATAATTATATATGTCGTGAAGTATGCTTATAAGAGAGAAAAAAATATTTTTGGTGTAACTAATTGCTAAACGCAATTAGCGCAGTATGTGAGTTGGAAAGAAACTAACGGCATTCGGACTGTGAGCTCCGAAAGACAGATTCCAACTGGTCTACATACGTGTGAACATCAGCTTATATATTTCTGAATGAAGAGCGGGAAAAAGAGGTTTCACGTGCAGTACTAATATACAAGTTTGTGCGCATATGTGTGTGTATGTGCGTGCATATATGGCGATATGTATATCAGTATGTACATGCATGTAGAAGTGATTCTACAGGCTCGTCGGAACAGAAACCATGAAAATATTTATCGAGGAGACAGAGGGAAGTCACATCCCGTCAGTAAGAAAATGGCTAGAGTCGAGCTGCCAAATCAGGATCGATTACATTGCAGATTCTCCTTTAAATCCAGCAGAGAGCCCCGAAATGAATAGCAGGCGCGCCCGACCAGATATGACAACAGTATTCAATGCATGGGAGGATGGTTGATTTGTATATGTGTAAGATGGATTCAGGCGAGAAAAACTTCCTGGCTCTACACAGCGACTCAAAATGCCTCGCAGTAGATTTAGATATTGGTTCAATGTAATCGTTCTACTTGAGGTCGGCTGAGAGGGTGAGGCGCGGTGTCTTGCTTTCAGGGAGACTAGGTTGTTTCATGCTGATGGGGGTCAGGAGGGACTCTCTATGGTGGTTGACGGATAGCAGCTTTGTTTTTACGAGCCATACCTTACGCCAGTCCACCACAGATTGAAGGTCTTTATCAAGATCAGCAACGAGGCTATCTTTGTCCGCCTAGGCAGATTTCTTACTTAGGCGGGAGTAAATGGTGGTGTTGTCAGCGTAAATGGTTACTTGGGTTTTGATCGCATCAGGGAGATCGTTGATGAAGATCAGAAAGAGTGTCGGACCTAGGACAGAGTGCTGGGGGACACCAGTGTTCGGATCTGGAGGCATGCTTTTTATTTATATTTCTTTTGAGGACATAAATGACATAAAAATTATTCAAATGTTTTGTTTATCTGAACGCTTTCGACTACACTTTTAGCCAACTTCGAGGATGAATGTTATTTTACATGTAACAGAAGGTATATGGTGGACAGAAAATTAAGAATTAAAAGCAACTTTCTTCTTCACTTTTACAAAAATTCACAACGACGTGTAAAACCCTGGTTTTGCCAAAAGAGGATTGACCACGTGCTTAAAGAAAAAGTCAAAACCGGATTTCACGAGTAGATGTTAAATTGATTTTCTGACCAATGGAAGCAATTTGCAAGACTAATAGCGATCCATTGCGAAAAAAACTAAATGGTCATAAAATGCGATAAGAAGGTCAGCCAGGCAGTCATAGAGAAGCAGCAGAGACGACAAGATAAAATGTGACAAGGGAGAAACTTCAAGTCCACCCGGATGGTCGTTCTCTTCTCCTTCTTTCTCGTTTATTCATTCCTCTTGCTTCTTCTTCTCCATTCTCAATGAACGTTCCTAATCAATGATAACATACATACATACACACATACTACTATGAACTCTTGAGACCATTAACTTTCTCATTGAACATTAACTTCTACAATCAATGTTATCCTTTTCTATGAACAAATTTCTATTTTAACATGCAAATTGTATATTTTTATTCTTCCACAAATCCACACATTCCAACCTGCTGACAGCCTTCTGATGAAAACGAATAAATCATAAGTTGTAGGGAGTTTGGCTATGTATGACACAAGGCCGAGTTAATAAACATTATCGATCTCCCTATAGCTTCATGTATATGGTGTTATGCATGATGTAGAGTAGTGATATGATTGAAATTGTTGAAAGTTGGGTTTTTCTTTTTTATCAATAAAGCCTTTATTATTTTTAGTCTTTTTTTTTTTGCATATGGAAGACGCTATGATGTTTTATTGTCGACAAGTATGTTCTGGATAGAGTTTGGTAGTTCTACGTATGTGTTTAAATGAGATCGAATTGTACTCCGTTGAGAGAGATGCAGCGTGAGTCTTCGAGTCATTTTCGTAGTTGGATGGTTGATATAATTATTTACGAAATTAGGATTAAGAACGCAGTCCTTCAAGGGACATGTGAATTCGTAAATAGCATTGGTTCGTTGCAGTCTGGATCTTATGGGTGAATTGTTGATCTTGATGATGAGGTTAGCCGTTTTAAATTTTGTATAATGGATGAATAATTTAACTTTTTTGTTTAAGTCGACTGGAATAGCGTATTTTCGAATGATGCTTCGGCTTAAAGATTCGTCCTGTTTATAAATGCCATGAATTTGGTTTATGTAGAAGATATTAATGTTACTAATGACTAATATATATATATATATATATATATATATATATATATATATATATATATATATATATATTAGTCATCCACATATATGCATGAAACACTCTGTCGCCCTTGAGTGTTGACTTCAATGTTCACTCTTATATTTAAATACGTTCTATCTCTGGTTTTGAGCACTTTATCCTATAAATATAGCACAACTTAAACCTATATCTATTCATATACACACATACACACACGCACACACACACACACACACACAAACATATATATATATATATATATATATATATATTAGTCATCCACATACAAGCCTGTTTCGCTGTATCACAGCTCATCAGTGTGGCTAGACACATCGACTTGGTTCTGGCCGGGATCGAAACACGACCGATTTGGTGTCAATCAGCGTCGCTACCTAAGGCTCATGGAATGAGAGAAGGGAAATTTTAACGTGCAGTGTATACACACGCCAGTCACCGAAAGAACTCAATTCATTTGAAGAGTAACGCATATATCGCAGAAGTGGAAACTGTTTTTAAAAATTATATATTAATAAATATACATCTTGTCCTACGTCGATTGCACGACTCAGAGTTTCATGCTTTACGCAATCATCAGATTCATTATTCAAACTGACAGTTTAGTGTTCATGGGAGTTAAAACTTTTTAAGTTTGGTTACTGCTTTTTAATAACAAGATTAAAAAATGAAACAATCCAAGGCTACATGTAAAAAAAAATTTAAATTTAAATTTTAATGAAAATTTGAAAATTAAACAATATTAAAATGTAGAAAGATGAGATCAAAGGGGCGTAATTCATAATTCTTAATATTAATATTAAAGAAAGAAAGAAAGAAAGAAAGAAAAAAGAAAGAAAGAAAGAAAGAAAGAAAGAAAGAAAGAAAGAGGTAAGGGAGTGAGGAAAAAAGAGTCAAACGTATAGCGGAATATTAATAAGAAAGAAAGAAAGAAAGAAAGAAAGAAAGAAAGAAAGAAAGAGGTAAGGGAGTGAGGAAAAAAGAGTCAAACGTATAGCGGAATATTAATAAGAAAGAAAGAAAGAAAGAAAGAGGTAAGGGAGTGAGGAAAAAAGAGTCAAACGTATAGCGGAATATTAATAAGAAAGAAAGAAAGAAAGAAAGAGGTAAGGGAGTGAGGAAGAAAGAGTCAAACGTATAGCGGAATATTAATATGAAAGAAAGAAAGAAAGAAAGAAAGAAAGAAAGAAAGAGGTAAGGGAGTGAGGAAAAAAGAGTCAAACGTATAGCGGAATATTAATATGAAAGAAAGAAAGAAAGAAAGAAAGAAAGAAAGAAAGAAAGAAAGAAAGAAAGAAAGGAGTAAGGGAGTGAGGAAAAAAGAGTCAAACGTATAGCGGAATATTAATAAGAAAGAAAGAAAGAAAGAAAGAGGTAAGGGAGTGAGGAAGAAAGAGTCAAACGTATAGCGGAATATTAATATGAAAGAAAGAAAGAAAGAAAGAAAGAAAGAAAGAAAGAAAGAAAGAAAGAGGAGGTAAGGGAGTGAGGAAAAAAGAGTCAAACGTATAGCGGAATATTAATAAGAAAGAAAGAAAGAAAGAAAGAGGTAAGGGAGTGAGGAAAAAAGAGTCAAACGTATAGCGGAATATTAATAAGAAAGAAAGAAAGAAAGAAAGAAAGAAAGAGGTAAGGGAGTGAGGAAGAAAGAGTCAAACGTATAGCGGAATATTTGTCAGTTGGGGTCTAAGAATTTAAGTAAGTATTTTTTCTATGACAGCATGTGGTCATTAAATCACTTTCTTTGTTAAGTGAATTAGAGTTTGTCTATAGTTCTGAGATGAGGTAGCATTTACACTAATTACTATCCGGTTCGAAATCCCTAACACCTGAAGAAGTCCGGATCGTACAACGGCCGAAACGTCGTACAAATGGCAACAAAGATGAAGACAATAGTCCGAATAATGTAAATAGTGTAGATTAGGGTTATTTATATGGTTTAAATGACAAGTTTTTCTAAGAGGCATGTTATGAATTCGAGTAACCACACACACACACACACACACACACACACACATATATATATATATATATATATATATATATATATATATATATATATAAGAAAAATTAAGGCAGACGCGTTATTTCATGGTAAATCGGAAGTGTGGGCCCATTTCAGGCGAATCATCATCAGCTTCCGTCTTTATTGTACAAAGAATTTTACACGAATCTTTTGTAAAATAAAAACGGAAGCTGACGATGGTTCACCTGAAATAGGCCCACACTTCCGATTTACCATGAAATAACGCGTCTGCCTTAATTTTTCTTATATTTGCTCTATATATATTTATATACATATATATTTAGAGCTCTCTTAAAGAGTTATCCTACCACTATATGTTCAGGACACTCCTTTGGATTCTTCTATACCCACACTGCATGCTGATATATATATATATATATAAAGTGTATCAAGGCAGCAGATAATATAAAATATAAGAGACAATGAATGTCTATTATGCTTAATCATGAGCCGTTCTAAACATCGTATTTTCGCTTCTTCAGAGAGGTTACAGGGACGTTAATATAAAAACATCCACCATCAGCGACGATTTTATCTTGTGTTAACATAAAACTTTGCTAAGCAACGACAACAGTCACCAAATAGCAAACGCAGCTCGTAAATTTGTAATACGGTTCTATGACGTTACACCGCGCGAGAGCCCGAAATGTTAACAGAACCATATATTTAAATGCAATGTAATATGTATGACCATATTTAAACGTGATTTTATTAAGTGTGGGTTGTTTTAATTCAATGTAGATGGCCTCTAATTTCTGAAGGTTTTTTTTTACTGTGGGTATTTTTTTTTAATCGTATCACCCCGAGCAAGGCGGTAACGCCACTGACGTGCAGGGGTCTACGTAATAGTGAAAAGATTGGGAGAGAGAAAGCCGGAAACCACATCCTAAACAGGGAACAAGGGATGAGCCTCTTAACCTGTTCAATAGACGTGGGTGGAGTGTGAACCGGGCGATAGATAGCTCTATCTACTCCAATTGAAAAAAAAAACAAATATTAATAGTAATATTTGCGGGGGAAAGTAAGGGAGTGAGAGAGAAAGAGGAAAATGTTTGGTTTTGTTTTTTGTTAAGTAGATTAGGGTTATTTATATCATTAAAATTACAAGTTTTTCTAAACGTCATCAGTTACATCTATCTCCTTTGCCGTTGTAAGATTTGAATTTAGCTAAGATATTCCAGGTAATGATTTCGATGTTATTATTGTTTTTTAATTTCCAATAATATATGGATAAAACAGTGCTTTTGCTGTATTTACTGTTGTTTAAAGACAACATGTGATTATTAAACCTCATCTTCCACCTGTTAGAAGGGCTTCCAAAGTAAAAGTTATTATCTTCTGAATTAATTTCAGCTTTATAAACAATACTTTTGTCGATACATTGGTCATTCAATGGACAGGTTTTATTTTTTCGGCAGTTGCAATTATTTTTTTGAAGGGTCATTGTTGTTAGTAGCAGGGTGACTGATGTTATTCAGGTGGGCCAAGTATTTATGTGATATCATAGTATTGTGTTGTGAAATACATTTATCTATGTTTTTCTTTTTTTTAATCATATCACCCCGAGCAAGGCGGTAACGCCAGTGATGTGCAGGGGGCTACGTAAGATTGAAAAGATTGGAAAAGAGAAAGCCGGAAACCACATCCTAAACAGGAAACAAGGGATGGGCATCTTCACCCGTTCAATAGACGTGGGTGGAGTGTGAACCGGGCGATAGTTTCTTAATGCAATTATAACTGACTTTGACATTGTTTTTTGCTGAATTTTTTTTTTTTTTTTTAGTGTGGTTGAATGGTAGAAATGTTTGGGAATTAAGTTTAGGAAGAATTTGCCAATGTTTGTTTGGACATTACAACTGAAGGGTGGGTCAAACCAAATAATGTTACATTTACATGAATTCTGGTTAATTCTGCCTACCTTGTTTTTAACAAAGTATTGTAAACTAGTATTGAGTTCGCTTTTTTTCTAAAGCACACACACACACACACACACACATACACACAAATAGGATATATCAAAAAAAACTTTGGAGGAAGGTCCCTCACACCAAGCAGAGACACAAGTATATATAAACATATGTTTGGAAATCCTTCATTTTTGAGTTATTAAATTTACGGTAGACACTGTTGAATGTACAATTAAAAAATGCTCATTACCATCGTACCATCTTGTCTCAACAATGTGACAGTAAACAGGAGCATGGGTATGATTGATTATTATTATATTGTTGACTAAAATCTGTCTGATATTACCAACATGACACATATATATGACAAATGTAAAATATTGTTTCATAGGCATAGTGTTATGATCGTGTTTGGCGCAAGATTGTTATTTTATTTTTTCTGATAAAAGGTATTTTTGTAACCAATTCATGGAATATTATTTTACCAGAAAAATTTCGAGATGACTGCAGCCACTTTCCCATCGTCGAAATGTGGCCTCCCTCTGTCTCTTCTATAAATACTTTCATGGCTTCTGCTCGGATGAGCTTAAGTCACTGATGCCTCCTCAACAGGTGTTTACCCGTGCAACCAGACTGGCAACTGGGTCCCACCCATTCACAGTCAGGTTAGCCAAATGCAGACGACAATTCTACTCCTGCGGCTTCTTCTCTCGCACTTCCCGCCTGTGGAACTCGCTCCCGTATTCTTGCTTTCCTGACGGCTACAACCTCCAGAAATTTAAATGCAAAGTCAATACTCATCTACTAACCACTGGACTCTAGCTCTCTCCCCACCCCTGTATAACCTTCCCTTTCTCTCCACCTATGTATCTGTCATCGCACCTGCTTTCTCAGTTTTCTATTGTTCCTTTCTAACTAGCTTGTACTCCTCACTCTTTTCTAATTAATCTTTTTACATTTATGTAACTCCCTGCACATCAGTGGCGTTTCTGCCTTGCTCGGGGTGAAATGATTAAAAAAAAAAAACTTGAATTCTGTTCCTTTACGGCTGTGTTCGATTATAGTAGCATGATGGTTAGATCCAGTGTTCAAATTCCTAAATTTTGTGCTGGATTTCATGCTGAGGAGACAATGCGAGTTTGTAGTTCTTCTTATTACTAAATCCCTAGCACCTGAAGAAGGCCGGAGCGTACAACGGCCGGAACATCATACAAACGGCAACAAAGATGAAGACAATAGTCCGAATAATGTAAATAGTGCAGATTAGGGTTATTTCATTCAATTAAGTGCCTTACGTGAAACATGCTTGGGTGATCATGTCTCGAAAGAGACATGACTGACTGGGCAGAAGATTATCCCGCAGTAGATTGCCATTGCTTTCTGCGGTTAACTGGTTGCCAGCCAAAGCTATAGAACCCAATCTGTCCTGTTATTTAACTCATATCTAGAAGGGGAAGAGATGTATTATATTATTACGTAGTAATTAGTAGGGGATCAGTTTATTACTTTATAACAATATAAAACAGATCTCCCACTTTATGCCCAGTAGACACCTTTATCATGTTTCGACAATTATATTCAGTTAGTTAGTTTAGTGCCATACATGATACATGCTTGGGTGATCATGTCTCGAAAGAGACATGACTGACTGGGCAGAAGATTGTCGTACAGTAGGTTGCCATTGCTTTCTGCGGTAGACTGGTTGCCAGCCAAGGCTATAGAACCCAACCTGTCCACATCCAAATGTTGGACAACCATCTTATTCATACTGACCTCTGTTTCGAAGTCGGGGCTCATGAAGAGTTTGAAAGCATAATTCTGATTTTGTTATTTATTCTTCTATTATAATTAATTCTGTTTTCTGTCACTATTATTAGACCTATTGACGCTATACAATCCGTGGTTGTCTATGTGGACTACTCGTTTGTAAAATATACAGGACCATTAGTTCAGAAATCTTGGCTCCATCGAACAAGTCTGATCATCGGAGTCCTCCTTTCTAATCGATGCTTTATCATCGTGGCATTGTATAGATTTCAGTAAGTTAAGTGTCATACGTGGGACACGGTTGGGCGATCATGTCTCGAAAGAGACATGACTGACTGGGCAGAAGATTATCCCGCAGTAGGTTGCTATTGCTTTCTGCGGTAGACCGGTTGCCAGCCAAGAAGCCAATCTGTTCTGTTATTTTACTCCTAGCTAGAGGTGGAAGAGATGTATTAAATTATTAAGTAGTAATAAAAGGGGGATCAGTTTATTACTTCATAACAGTATGAAACTGATCCCCCACTTTATATCCAGTAGAAGCCTTAATCATGTTTTTAACTATTATATTCAGTCAGTTAAGTGCCATACGTGATACACGCTTGGACAATCATGTCTCGAAAGAGACATGACTGACTGGGCAGATGATTATCTCGCAGTAGATTGCCATTGCTTTCTGCTGTAGACTGGTTGCCGACCAAGGCTATAGAACCGAATCTGTCCTGTTATTTAACCCATAACTAGAAGGAATAGACGGATTAATACCTTTCCCAAGGGTATTTGCGCGCAAGTGAACGCAATGGATTCGGCCGGAATTCGAACTCGGATCCCCTATTTCTCGTTCCGAGCCGATACCCAATGCACCACAACGCACATCCTGTATAGATTTACGATAATTTAAATTATGCTTACATGTTCAGATTGTATGTTTATAAATCCCTTAGCAAAATCCAGATCTTCATGCAACCTTTTTTCAGATATTGATCGATAAAAGGATTTGATGTCATATTTTATGAATCTAATGCACCACTATTAATACCTGACCTAATATATGTCATACTATGTAGCTCTGCCCTCCTGGCAACATCGATCATGCGTATCTGTAAACCTCTTTTTCTGTTCCCACTTCATTTTGGAACCTGTTACCAACAAAATACGTTTATTATCCACGTGCTGATTAGGTTTCATTTCATTTTCATGACTGCCCCTCTGAGGTCTTCTCCCTAGCAACTCCCTAGCACCTGAAGAAGGCCAGTGCGAATGAACTTTCACCTGTTATTCCCTACAGGACTCACTTCTTCCGGCTGTACCGTAGTGACACATCTGATTACAATAGCCGTCTTTTTTCCTCTACTCGTAATAACATCTTCTAAATGAAGCTATTGTTTGCTGATAGAATAAAACATCATATAGCATCTCGCTTACAGGTGACTGTGTAGGTGTGTGCTGAACAATAGCAGACCCTCAATCCCTCCTCTATTCAATCAATTCGAAGTCCTCACGTCTACGACAAAGTTGTATGCTTTGCTGTCAAATTTTCATCCAACTTCACACTTAACTCGTCTAGAGCAGTGCTATTCAACCTGGGTGGACAGTCCACCTTATAGTGGACGAGATTAAGTGAGGGGTGAACAGCTGTCTAGGGGTGAACTACTGGGTGGATGAGATCCTCACCAGTACGTGTTTGTATAATATAGAATATATGTGTTAGAATAAAAAAGTGCAACATTGTCTGCTTGTTTTATACATTTTATACACCAAGAAAAAAAAATCGATTGGGTCACTATGTCGATCCAGGATGTTTTTTCCACCTGAATCCATCCTGCATATATACAAGTCAACCATCCGTCCGTGCATGGAGTACGGCTGCCATTTATGGTCACGCGCCCCTGCCGTTCTCCTCAGTGTTCTTGACAGGCTCCAAAGGAGAGTCTGTAATGTGATAGGTACTGATCTGGCGACTCGACTGCAGCCACTTCCCCATCGTCGAAATGTGGCCTCCCTTTGTCTGTTCTATAAATACTTTCATGGCTTCTGCTCAGACGAACTTAAGTCACTGATGCCTCCTCAACAGGTGTTTGCTCGTGCAACCAGACTGGCAACTGGGTCCCACCCATTCACAGTCAAGTTAGCCAAATGCAGACGACAATTCTACTCCTGCAGCTTCTTCTCTCGCACTTCCCGCCTGTGGAACTCGCTCCCGTATTCTTGCTTTCCTGACGGCTACAACCTCCATAAATTTAAATGCAAAGTCAATACTCATCTACTAACCACTGGACTCTAGCTCTCTCCCCACCCCTGTATAACCTTCCCTTTCTCTCCACCTATGTATCTGTCATCGCACCTGCTTTCTCAGCTTTCTGTTGTTCCTTTCTAACTAGTTTGTACTCCTCACTCTTTTCTAATTAATCTTTTTACATTTATGTAGCCCCCTGCACATCAGTGGCGTTTCCGCCTTGCTCGGGGTGAAATGATTAAAAAAAAAAAAAAAAAAACAAGAAAAGCAAACGACAAATTCTCGAGGCAATATTCATTAAAACACTTAAGCCGTCAATTAATAGAATCAGCTATGAATATTGTAGTAATGTTCTAAAATGTATGTAAAAAGAAAAGAACAGTTTTTTAACGCGTACATGACCATGACATTACAACATATAAAAAAAATTCCATTTTGGATAATATTCACGTTCTAATGAACGCTAGCAATTTCACAACCTCTATATTTGAAAGAAGAAAATTTACAGTATTTTTTAGCAACAAAGTCCTGCGGTTATTTTTTTTTAACCATAACTCACACCCCTGAAGATGATTTCGGAAAGAGATTGAAAGTACTTGGGTACATTGAGAAATGAATGAAAATAACATCTGTCAACGTTACAGCTCATTTCTGACACCTTTCAATTGTTATATGCGAAAGATTAGCCGTGAGTATGAACGAATTTTAAAATATGCAGATATAATGTTTGCAATTTATTTAATGTGACATATCTAAAAGAAAATGTGCTGCCTAAATACACACACACACACACACACACACATATATATATATATATATATATATATATATATATATATATATATATATATATATAATTATTTAATTGCTTAGTTTTTGGTCATAATTAAATTACACCAATACACAGTTGTATTAAAAAGTGTTCAATACAATTATATTGTAGAACTTTTAAATAGCTTTTCATTTGTAAACGAGTTATTACGCGACCTAGGTTTCTACCATGTGGTGTCTTCAGTTATTTGCAATAACTGATTTTTACCGTTTTTTAAGAACGCTCACGTAACGGGGATTTTTTGAACGTGCAATTTTCAAAATTAGAAAAAGTTATAAGGTTTTCACCCATCTAATCTAAATTTATTTATAAATGGAACTTTGTGTGTGTCGGTATGTGTTTCCGTTACCTATAGACTCCGAAACGGCTGAACCGATTTTCTTGAAAATTTACAGAGTTGTACTATAAGCGTCTGCAAGTGTTCTTAGCTAGGTTTTGTGTCGAGGTACCCCCGATAAATATCGAAAATTGATAATCAAAAAATCGGGTTATAGAAGGAGTGGTCCGATTTTAATCAAATTTGATACACTCATGGAAATCAGAAATAAAATCTATCTATTCAATTCTGTCATGTCTGTATATATATATATATATATATAGAGAGAGAGAGAGAGAGAGAGAGAGGGAGAGAGAGAGGGAGAGAGAGAGAGAGAGAGAGATTAGTTTTATACAATGTTACGAACAACTGTATCTATCTACAATTTATTTCCGGCCAAAGTTTGAAATTTCTATTTCTTTGCAGCTTCTGTTGTCTCCCCACCCATCACTTTCTTCCCCCGGTGTATTTTCTCATTTTCTATATATATATATATATATATATATATATATAGAGAGAGAGAGAGAGAGAGAGAGATTGGTTTTATACAATGTTACGAACAACTGTATCTATCTACAATTTATTTCCGGCCAAAGTTTGAAATTTCTATTTCTTTGCAGCTTCTGTTGTCTCCCCACCCATCACTTTCTGCCCCCGGTGTATTTTCTCACTTTTCTTACCGCCCTCCGTGCATATTCTCACTTTTTCCTCTTTTTTAAGCCCAGACGTCGCGTGACCAATATCTGTATATTCCTATTTTTACTTCCTATCTAAATTTGTGGTCTATTTCTCTCTATGCCATTTCTCATTGGCTATTTCCTCTCGTATCTTTCTTCCTCTTTTGTTTTTCTCTTTGTTTTTTTTTTATTATTATTTTCTTTGTGTCCTTCTCTTTCCACTTTCTTTCCCCTACTTTTTTTTATTTCTCTTTTTGCTTTTTCCTCCCGACCACGCACGAAAAATTTTCCAACAACAAAAGAAAGTGAAATTTCATAAATTCTTCTTTAAAAAATAATGTTTATTACCATCATTATTAACTACCTGATGAGACATTGTTCTTTCAATGTCGAAAGAAAATGAGCAATTTTGGAGTAGATTGTAGTTTGTACATAATCTAAAGTATAATTTATAATAAACATCGCCGGGTTTACACTCCACCCACGTCTATTGAATAGGTGAAGAGGCTTATTCCATGTTTCCCGTTTAGGATGTGGTTTCAGCTTTTCCAAACTTACTCTTATTTTTTCTTTTCTCTCTTTTTTTTTTTTTAATTGGAGTAGATAGACTAAACTATCGCTGGTTTACACTCCACCCACGTCTATTGAATGGGTGAAGAGGCTTATTCCTTGTTTCCTGTTTAGGATGTGGTTTCCGGCTTTCTTCTTTTCCAAACTTTTACTCTATTTTTTTCTTCTCACTTTTTTTTTTTTTAATTGGAGTAGATAGACTAAACTATCAGCGTTCGGTTTACACTCCACCCACGTCTATTGAACGGGTGAAGAGGCTTATTCCTTGTTTCCTGTTTAGATGTGGTTTCCGGCTTTTCCAAACTTTTACTTTATTTTTTTCTTTCTCTCTTTTTTTTTTTTTTAATTGGAGTAGATAGACTAAACTATCGCCTGAAGCTCTATTACTCCACCCACGTCTATTGAATGGGTGAAGAGGCTATTCCGTTTCCTGTTTAGGATGTGGTTTCCGGCTTTCTTCTTTCCAAACTTTTACTCTTATTTTTTTCTTTCTCTCTTTTTTTTTTTTAATTGGAGTAGATAGACTGGGTCGCCTGGTTTAATACTCCACCACGTCTATTGAATGGGTGAAGAGGCTTATTCCTTGTTTCCTGTTTAGGATGTCGTTTCCGGCTTTCTCTTTTCCAAGCTTTTACTCTTATTTTTTCTTTCTTTTTTTCTCAATTGGAGTAGATAGACTAAACTAACGCCCGGTTTACGCTCCACCCACGTCTATTGGAATGGGGTGAAGAGGCTTATTCCTTGTTTCCTGTTTAGGATGTCGTTTCCGGCTTTCTCTTTTCCAAGCTTTTACTCTTATTTTTTTCTTCTTTTTTTTTTTCAATTGGAGTAGATAGACTAAACTATCGCCCGGTTTACATTCCACCCACGTCTATTGAACGGTTGAAGAGGCTTATTCCTTGTTTCCTGTTTAGGATGTGGTTTCCGTCTTTCTCTTTCCAAACTTTTACTCTTATTTTTTTCTTTTCTCTCTTTTTTTTTTAATTGGAGTAGATAGATTAAACTATCGTCTGGCTTACACTCCACCCACGTCTAATTGGGTGAAGAGGCTTATTCCTTGTTTCCTGTTTAGGATGTCGTTTCCGGCTTTCTTCCAAACTTTTACTCTTATTTTTTTTTCTTTTTCTCTTTTTTTTTCTCAATTGAGTAGATAGACCAAACTATCGCCCGGTTTGCACTCCACCCACGTCTATTGAACGGGTGAAGAGGCTTATTCCTTGTTTCCTGTTTAGGATGTGGTTTCCGTCTTCTCTTTTCCAAACTTTTACTCTTATTTTTTTCTTTTTCTCTTTTTTTTAATTGGAGTAGATAGACTAAACTATCGCTCGGTTTACACTCCACTCCATTGCCCATTGAATGGGTGAAGAGGCTTATTCCTTGTTTCCTGTTTAGGATGTCGTTTCCGGCTTCTCTTTTCCAAGCTTTTACTCTTATTTTTTCTTTTCTCTTTTTTTTTCTCAATTGGAGTAGATAGACTAAACTAACGCTCGGTTTACACTCCACCCACGTCTATTGAACGGTTGAAGAGGCTTATTCCTTGTTTCCTGTTTAGGATGTGGTTTCCGTCTTTCTTTTCCAAACTTTTACTCTTATTTTTTTCTTTTCTCTCTTTTTTTTTTTTAATTGGAGTAGATAGATTAAACTATCGCCCGGTTTACACTCCACCCACGTCTATTGAATGGGTGAAGAGGCTTATTCCTTGTTTCCTGTTTAGGATGTCGTTTCCGCTTTTCTCTTTTCCAAACTTTTACTCTTATTTTTTTTCTTTTTCTTTTTTTTTTCTTGCACGTAGATAGACTAAACTATCGCTCGGTTTACACTCCACCCACGTCTATTGAACGGGTGAAGAGGCTTATTCTGTTTCGTTTAGGATGTGGTTTCCGTCTTTCTCTTTTCCAAACATTTACTCTTATTTTTTCTTTTCTCTTTTTTTTTTTTTAATTGGAGTAGATAGACTAAACTAACGCCTCGTTTACACTCCACCTACGTCTATTGAACGGGTGAAGAGGCTTATTCCTTGTTTCCTGTTTAGGATGTGTATTCCGGCTTTCTCTTTTCCAAACTTTTACTCTTATTTTTTTCTTTCTTTTTTTTTTTTTTTAATTGAGTAGATAGACTAAACTATCGCCCGGTTTACACTCCACCCACGTCTATTGAACGGGTGAAGAGGCTTATTCCTTGTTTCCTGTTTAGGATGTGGTTTCCGGCTTTCTCTTTTCCAGTAAACTTTTACTCTTATTTTTTTCTTTTCTCTTTTTTTTTTTTTTTAATTGAGTAGATAGACTAAACTAACGCCCGGTTTACACTCCACCCACGTCTATTGAACGGGTGAAGAGGCTTATTCCTTGTTTCCTGTTTAGGATGTGTATTCCGGCTTTCTCTTTTCCAAACTTTTACCTTTATTTCTTTTCTTTTCTCTCTTTTTTTTTTCAATTGGAGTAGATAGACTAAACACGTCTTACACTCCACCCACGTCTATTGAACGGGTGAAGAGGCTTATTCCTTGTTTCCTGTTTAGGATGTGGTTTCCGGCTTTCTCTTTTCCAAACTTTTACTCTTATTTTTTTCATTTCTCTTTTTTTTTTTTTCAATTGGAGTAGATAGACTAAACTATCGCCCGGTTTACACACCACCCATCTATTGAACGGTGAAGAGGCTCATCCCTTGTTTCCTGTTTAGGATGTGTTTTCCGGCTTTCTCTTTTCCAAACTTTACTCTTATTTTTTTCTTTTCTCTTTTTTTTTTTTTCAATTGGAGTAGATAGACTAAACTATCGCCCGGTTTACACTCCACCACGTCTATTGAACGGTGAAGAGGCTTATTACTTGTTTCCCGTTTAGGATGTGGTTTCCGTCTTTCTCTTTCCAAACTTTTAATTTTCTTATTTTTTCTTTTCTCTTTTTTTTTTTTTAATTGAGTAGATAGACTAAACTATCGCCCGGTTTACACTCCACCTAATGTCTATTGAATGGGTGAAGAGGCTTATTCCTTGTTTCCTGTTTAGGATGTCGTTTCCGGCTTTCTCTTTTCCAAGCTTTTACTCTTATTTTTTCTTTTTTCTCTTTTTTTTTTTCCTCAATTGGAGTAGATAGACTAAACTAACGCCCGGTTTACACTCCAATCTAATGCTCCATTGAACGGTTGAAGAGGCTTACATTCCTTGTTTCCCGTTTAGGATGTGGTTTCCGTCTTTCTTTCCAAACTTTTACTCTTATTTCTTTTTTTCTTTTCTCTCTTTTTTTTTTAATTGGAGTAGATAGATTAAACTATCGCCTGAAGTTTACACTCCACCCACGTCTATTGAATGGGTGAAGAGGCTTATTCCTTGTTTCCTGTTTAGGATGTCGTTTCCGGCTTCTCTTTTCCAAACTTTTACTCTTATTTTTTTCTTTTCTCTTTTTTTTTTCTCACTGGCAGTAGATAGACTAAACTATCGCCTGGTTTTACACTCCACCCACGTCTATTGAACGGGTGAAGAGGCTTATTCCTTGTTTCCTGTTTAGGATGTGGTTTCCGTCTTTCTCTTTTTCCAAACATTTACTCTTATTTCTTTTTCTTTTCTCTCTTTTTTTTTTTTTTTTTTAATTGGAGTAGTAGATAGACTAAACTAACGCCCGGTTTACACTCCACCCACGTCTATTGAACGGGTGAAGAGGCTTATTCCTTGTTTCCTGTTTAGGACGTGTATTCCGGCTTTCTTTCCAAACTTTTACTCTTTATTTCTCTTTTTCTTTTCTTCTTTTTTTTTTTTTTTTTAATTGGAGTAGATAGACTAAACTATCGCCCGGTTTACACTCCACCCACGTCTATTGAACGGGTGAAGAGGCTTATTCCTTGTTTCGTTTAGGATGTGGTTTCCGGCTTTCTTTCCAAACTTTTACTTTATTTTTTTCTTTTCTCTTTTTTTTTTTTTTTTTAATTGGAGTAGATAGACTAAACTAACGCCCGGTTTACACTCCACCCACGTCTATTGAACGGGTGAAGAGGCTTATTCCTGTTTCCTGTTTAGATGTGTATTCCGGCTTTCTCTTTTCCAAACTTTTACTCTTATTCTTTTCTTTTCTCTTTTTTTTTTCTCAATTGAGTAGATAGACTAAACTATCGCCCGGTTTACACTCCACCCACGTCTATTGAACGGGTGAAGAGGCTTATTCCTTGTTTCCTGTTTAGATGTGGTTTCCGGCTTCTCTCTTTTCCAAACTTTTACTCTTATTTCTTTCATTTCTCTTTTTTTTTTTTTTCAATTGGAGTAGATAGACTAAACTACTATCGCCCGGTTTACACACCACCCACGTCTATTGAACGGGTGAAGAGGCCTATCCCTTGTTTCCTGTTTAGGATGTGTTTTCCGGCTTTCTTTTCCAAACTTTTACTCTATTTTTTTCTTTTCTCTTTTTTTTTTTTTTTTCAATTGGAGTAGATAGACTAAACTATCGCTCCGGTTTACACTCCACCTAATGTCTATTGAACGGGTGAAGAGGCTTATTACTTGTTTCCTGTTTAGATGTGGTTTCCGGCTTCTTCTCTTTTCCAAACTTTTACTCTTATTTTTTTTCATTTCTTTTTTTTTTTTTTTCAATTGGAGTAGATAGACTAAACTATCGCCCGGTTTACACTCCGCCCACGTCTATTGAACGGGTGAAGAGGCTCATCCCTTGTTTCCTGTTTAGGATGTGTTTTCCGGCTTTCTCTTTTCCAAACTTTTACTCTTATTTTTTTCTTTTTCTTTTTTTTTTTTTTTTTTTTCAATTGGAGTAGATAGACTAAACTATCGCCTCGGTTTACACTCCACCCACGTCTATTGAACGGGTGAAGAGGCTCATCCCTTGTTTCCTGTTTAGGATGTGTTTTCCGGCTTTCTTTTCCAAACTTTTACTCTTATTTTTTCTTCTTTTTTTTTTTTCAATTGGAGTAGATAGACTAAACTATCGCCCGGTTTCTTACCCACCCACGTCTATTGAACGGGTGAAGAGGCTTTCATTCCTGGTTTCGTTTAGGATGTGGTTTCCGGCTTTCTCTTTTCCAACTTTTACTCTATTTTTTTCATTTCTCTTTTTTTTTTTTCAATTGGAGTAGATAGACTAAACTATCGCCTCGGTTTACACTCCACCCACGTCTATTGAACGGGTGAAGAGGCCTATCCCTTGTTTCCTGTTTAGGATGTGGTTTCCGGCTTCTCTTTCCAAACTTTTACTCTTTATTTTTTCTTTTCTCTTTTTTTTTTTTTCAATTGGAGTAGATAGACTAAATTATCGCCCGGTTTACACTCCACCCACGTCTATTGAACGGGTGAAGAGGCTTATTCCTTGTTTCCTATTTAGGATGTGGTTTCCGGCTTTCTCTTTTCCAAACTTTTACTCTTATTTTTTTCTTTTCTCTTTTTTTTTTTCAATTGGAGTAGATAGACTAAACTATCGCCCGGTTTACACTCCACCCACGTCTATTGAACGGGTGAAGAGGCTCATCCCTTGTTTCCTGTTTAGGATGTGATTTAAGGCTTTCTCTTTTCCAAACTTTTACTCTTATTTTTTTCTTTTCTCTTTTTTTTTTTTTCAATTGGAGTAGATAGACTAAACTATCGCCCGGTTTACACTCCACCCACGTCTATTGAACGGGTGAAGAGGCTTATTCCTTGTTTCCTGTTTAGGATGTGGTTTCCGGCTTTCTCTTTTCCAAACTTTTACTCTTATTTTTTTCTTTTCTCTTTTTTTTTTCAATTGGAGTAGATAGACTAAACTAACGCCCGGTTTACACTCCACCCACGTCTATTGAACGGGTGAAGAGGCTTATTCCTTGTTTCCTGTTTAGGATGTGTATTCCGGCTTTCTCTTTTCCAAACTTTTACTCTTATTTTTTTCTTTTCTCTTTTTTTTTTTCAATTGGAGTAGATAGACTAAACTATCGCCCGGTTTACACTCCACCCACGTCTATTGAACGGGTGAAGAGGCTTATTCCTTGTTTCCTGTTTAGGATGTGGTTTCCGGCTTTCTCTTTTCCAAACTTTTGCACTTATTTTTTTCTTTTCTCTTTTTTTTTTTTTTTCAATTGGAGTAGATAGACTGAACTATCGCCCGGTTTACACTCCACCCACGTCTATTGAACGGGTGAAGAGGCTCATTCCTTGTTTCCTGTTTAGGGTGTGATTTCCGGCTTTCTCTTTTCCAAACTTTTACTCTTATTTTTTTCTTTTCTCTTTTTTTTCTCAATTGGAGTAGATAGACTAAACTAACGCCCGGTTTACACTCCACCCACGTCTATTGAACGGGTGAAGAGGCTTATTCCTTGTTTCCTGTTTAGGATGTGGTTTCCGGCTTTCTCTTTTCCAAACTTTTGCACTTATTTTTTCTTTTCTCTTTTTTTTTTTCAATTGGAGTAGATAGACTGAACTATCGCCCGGTTTACACTCCACCCACGTCTATTGAACGGGTGAAGAGGCTCATTCCTTGTTTCCTGTTCAGGATGTGTTTTCCGGCTTTCTCTTTTCAAATCTTTTCAATCTTACGTAGCCCCCTGCACGTCAGTGGCGTTACCGCCTTGGTCGGGGTGATATGATTAAAAAAGAAATATTTATTGCTCTATTTTTATATTGAACACTGATTTAAATTAATGTTTTGAACGTTGCAGGTATTTTCTTATTTATTTGGATATACGTCAAAATATACCAGCTGTTTAGTCCGGTTTCACTCGATTAGTTTAAGGAATAAAAACAAGAAAAAAAGTATAATGAATTTACATAGCAAATACTTACACAACGTCCACCCTCGTCACTTTTATAGATATAGATGACAATGTAGAATGTCTCTATTGGATTAGGATGTGAATGGGAGGGGCAACATATATAGACATAGATAATATAAAAGTGGGGTGATCGATTCTATATGATAATCAATACATAAACTGATCCCTGATTTTGTGTGGTGATATATATTTTTCTACCCCTAATTTTGGCTTTCTGAATAATTTCAAGGTGTCGTTACCGTTCTAAATATTTGATCTCCATCTGAGCGCAACTCCCGTCGAGCTAGACCGCAAATGGCTAAGTCGAATCAAACAAACAAATCCTTACACAACGTCCACCCTCGTCCCTTTTATATATATATATATATATATATATATATATATATATATATACTAGCAGTGTATAGCCCGGTGTTGTCGGGTGTAATGAAAGCTTTAAAACTAATTCATGGTCCTGGAGCTCAGACTCTTTGGACGTTGGCACAAAAGACTAAAAAGCAATAGTTGTTTCCAGTTAAAGCGAAACCATAGACTGAAAGAAAAATGAATGGATGTAAGTCAAATTTTGATTTCCTGGTATCGATATCAAATAAGTTTCTGTCGTCGTAAACTGAATTTTGAAGGCTAAATA
>JBBBDQ010001034.1:1435000-1445000 GCA_037127315.1 Ascarosepion bandense | reverse complement strand
CCTATTCGGCTATAACGGACTATTCCATTACTATGTAAAGTAATGGTGGCATCTACGTAAGAGAGTGTGGCGAGCAGCCGATCGACAAGTCAGTCGTAGACTTCCGGTGACGACCCGGAAGTACCCATTGCTCATACTACGTCATACGACGGTTGAGACGATTAACCTTTATTCTTGTATTGGATACTAATAACCTTTGTAAATACTATTTTCACGGAATACAACAATTAACCTATTCCTGTTGTTGAGTTATTTATTCTTACACACGACATAACAATATATATATATATATATATATATATATATATATATATATATATATCGTATCACCCCGAGCAAGGCGGTAACGCCACTGATGTGCAGGGGGCTACATAATAGTGAAAAGATTGGAAAAGAGAAAGCCGGAAACCACATCCTAAACAGGGAACAAGGGATGAGCCTCTTAACATGTTCAATAGACGTGAGTGGAGTGTGAACCGGGCGATAGATAGATCTATCTACTCCAATTGAAAAAAAAAAAACAAAGTGAGAAGATTTGAAAAGAGAAAGCCGGAACCCCCACATCCTAAACAGGGAACAAGGGATGAGCCTCTTAACCTGTTCAATAGACGTGGGTGGAGTGTGAACCGGGCGATAGATAGATCTATCTACTCCAATTGAAAAAAAACAAAGTGAGAAGATTGGAAAAGAGAAAGCCGGAAAGCACATCCTAAACAGGGAACAAGGGATGAGCCTCTTAACATGTTCAATAGACGTGGGTGGAGGTGGAACCGGGCGATAGATAGATCTATCTACTCCAATTGAAAAAAAAAACAAAGTGAGAAGATTTGAAAAGAGAAAGCCGGAACCCACATCCTAAACAGGGAACAAGGGATGAGCCTCTTAACCTGTTCAATAGACGTGGGTGGAGTGTGAACCGGGCGATAGATAGATCTATCTACTCCAATTGAAAAAAAACAAAGTGAGAAGATTGGAAAAGAGAAAGCCGGAAACCACATCCTAAACAGGGAACAAGGGATGAGCCTTTTAACCTGTTCAATAGACGTGGGTGGAGTGTGAACCGGGCGATAGATAGATCTATCTACACCAATTAAAAAAAACACTAAGTGAGAAGATTTGAAAAGAGAAAGCCGGAAACCACATCCTAAACAGGGAACAAGGGCTGACACGTTACATATATATATTAATAAATGTACACATTATCCTACGTCGATTGCACGACTCGGAGTTTCATGTGTTATGTAATCATCAGGTGCATTTTTCACACTAATAGTTTAATAGATTTAAATTTAATTTCACTTTGTGTTCATGGGAGTGATGTCTCATAAAGATAGGTGACTGCTTTTTAATAACAAAAATAGAAATTTAAATATTTTAAGACTACATGTATAACAAAAATAACAATTAGAATTTTAAAATTCTAAAATAATAAATTATTTAAATATAGGGAGAATAAATGAAAGGGGCGTAATTCATAATTCATAATTTTAATATTTGCGGGTGAAAGAAAGAAAGAAAGAAAGAAAGAAAGAAAGAAAGAAAGGGAGTGAGGTAAAGAGACAAAGGTTTAGAGAAATTTGTATCAATCGGGGTCTAAGAATTTATGTAAGCATTTTTTCTATAGTAGCACGTGATCATTAAATCGCTTTTTTTCTTAAGTAGATTAGGGTCATGTATATGGTTTAATATATATATATATATGTGTGTGTGTGTGTGTGTGTGTGTGTGTGTGTGTTACGGAAATTAACGAAGATTAACGAAATGGTTATAAACAAACCGACAACTTGAAATTATTGGATTGAACATTATTTTTGACCGATACTCGTATTTAAGTAGATATTCTGTTTTATAATCAAACAGTATTTTTTTTTCTACCGACCTGATTTTTGTTACGATAATGTGTGTCATTCGGCAGGATTCGAACCTGCGACCCCTATCCACATAGTGGAAGCCACCATGTGATCTGGCGCGTTTTGGACCTGTCGACCACGAATGACAATCAGTCTAAACGAACTCAAATCAAGCTTATATAACACAATTTTTATTTTCCGTAACATGTTTACATTTGTTGACATTACTGTACATTTCAGAGCAAATATGGTTATTACGAAGAATCGAAAGTTGTGTTATATGGGCTTGATTTGACTTCGTTTCTCCATGTTATATCAGTGTCTTTGTCGTTTTTTCTTTTAATTTTCAAACATGATTAGCTAGTTTGCTACAATTTTTAAGGCCTTCTCGCTTGAATGTAGATTTGTAATTATACCAACGATTTTAAAATTTCCTTCAATACATCCTAAGTATATTTTTCTCTATTCATCTGTATTCTGTTTTTCTACTTTATATATATATATATATATATATATATATATATATATATATATATATATATTTACGCTCTCACACCCTGATTGAGAACTCTGAAAAAACTTGAAAAACAGTAGCTACTCTAGCATATACGCATCGTTCATTCAGCAATGAATTAGAACACTCTCTGCTATTAGGCGTGTATAATGATAATATATACGCTAAAAAGTCTGCCTTCTTCTACCGAGCGCCCATAGCTCAGAGGTAGAATCGCCGACTGACGCCAATTCGGTCGGGTTTCAATCCTGGGCAAAAAGCAATCGGCTGTCTAGCCGTACTGATGAGCTGCGAAACAGATATGTCTGCTGATGACTATATATATATATATATATATGTGTGTGTGTGTGTGTGTACACTACCGGCCATAATTATTAGGTCATCCCAATTTTTAAAACAAATGATGTATTTCAAATGATTTCTAGTGGATAATTCTAAATAAAAATAGAATGGTTCTTTTGTTATTAATTTTCAAAATTTTGTAAGGCAAGGAAGCAAAGATGAACTCGTCCGAATCGCCCTAAATTATCTTCATTCTTTCATTGATGAAACTGCAATATCAGTAATTATTAAATATTTATAAATTCATTTGATGCACATGTTATTGTGCAATATTAACAAAAGAAACATTCTATTTTCATTTACAATTATTCCCTTGGCAATAAATACTAAAAAATACGGGGTGTCAAGAAGTGGTTAAGAGAAGGGTGAGAATACTGATGAGAGTGGAGTGGACGGAGAAAGAAGCATGAGAGAGAGGATGCAGGTTAGTGAGACAGGAGATGACTAATGACTTTACATTTAAATTCTTGGAGATTGTAACTGTCGGGAAAGTAAGTAAATGGAAAAGAATTCTATCTATCTATCTATCTATCTATCTATCTATCTATCTATCTTTTTTTATAATCATATCGCCCGAAGCAATGCATTTTACTGCCACTTGTGCGCAGGGGGTTACATAGGAAGGAAGTTATGAGAAAGAGTGACATGTTATAGGGGGTGTCAGGAAGTGGTTGAGAGAAGGATGAATGTGGCCATAAAATGAGGGATCATATTATATATTGATTGCAATGTATAATTGATCCCCCACTGTATATCCACATTATAATATCTATCTATCTATCTATCTTTTTTTATAATCATATCGCCCTAAGCAAGGCATTTTACTGCCACTTGTGCGCAGGGGGTTACATAGGAAGGAAGTTATGAGAAAGAGTGACATGTTATAGGGGGTGTTACAGGAAGTGGTTGAGAGAAGGATGAATGTGGCCATAAAATGAGGGATCAGATTATATATTGATTGTAATGTATAATTGATCCCCCACTTTATATCCACATTATAATATCTATCTATCTATCTATCTATCTTTTTTTTATAATCATATCGCCCTAAGCAAGGCATTTTACTGCCACTTGTGCGCAGGGGGTTACATAGGAAGGAAGTTATGAGAAAGAGTGACATGTTATAGGGGGTGTCAGGAAGTGGGTAAAAGAAGGATGAGAATACTGTTGAGAATAGAGTGGACAGAGAAAGGAGCATGAGAGAGAGGATGCAGGTTAGTGAGATGAGAGATGACTATTGACTTTACATTTAAATTCTTGGAGATTGTAGCTGTCGGGGAAGCAAGTAAATGGAAAGGAATTCCACAGGCGGGAAGTGCAAGAAAAGAAGCTGCTGGAGTAGAATTTGCGTTTACAATTTATTGGTTCCACTGTAAAAGGGTGGGACCTAGTTGCTAATCTTGTTGCTCAAGTAAATTCATACATAGGGGGCACCAGTGAACTAAGTTCATCGGAGCAGAAGCCGTGAAATTATTTGTAGAAGAGACACAGGGAAGCAACATTGCGCCGGTAAGAAAGTGACTGTATCTGAGCTGCCAATCGGGATAGATCACATTACAGATTCTCCGTTGGATTTTGTCAAGGACACCTAGGTGGATAGCAGGAGCACCCGACCGGATATGACAGCAGTATTCAGTGCACGGACGGATGCTAAGTCGGGATCGATCACATTACAGATTCTCCGTTGGATTTTGTCAAGGACACCTAGGTGGATAGCAGGAGCACCCGACCAGATATGACAGCAGTATTCAGTGCACGGACGGATGGTAGATTTATATATGTACAGGATGGTTTCAGATGAGTAAAACCTCTTTGCCCTATACAAAGATTGTTTTAATTTGCAATCTCCCAGCATTTCAAATATTATAATG
The DNA here is from genome assembly GCA_037127315.1 of Ascarosepion bandense. Classification (NCBI taxonomy): domain Eukaryota; kingdom Metazoa; phylum Mollusca; class Cephalopoda; order Sepiida; family Sepiidae; genus Ascarosepion; species Ascarosepion bandense. The sequence goes on along the minus strand of JBBBDQ010001034.1, from coordinate 1,440,423 downwards.
GCGACAATTTTTGTTCCATCATAATTTAATCCGATATGACTGACACTTCCTGTTCTGTCTATGTACTTACTCTTACACACACCACTACACCTAAATATCACAATATCCATTGGTTTACACACACAAATCTTTTAAATTCAAATAACCTCCCACTCCATTACTTTTACGTACTATGATAGCATCTATGTTTTTGATTTTAAATTTACTTAACTTTATATATGACCCCGTAACTGAACAATATTTCACTGCCTGATGATGGTGCCCTTGGCACCGAAACCTGAAAGCTTTCGAATTGCAGTCCTATATGTAATAATAAATATATATTTAAAAAAAGGTCTACTTATGTATTGAGCACTTTATAAAAAAGTAATTACCAAACTGTGGAATATATATCTGTTAGTTTCTAATATATATATATATATATATATATATATATATATATATATATATATATATATATATATATATATTCTTACACATTTCTCTCTTCTCTTTTCTTCCCCCCCTCTCTCTCTCTCTCTCTCTCTCTCTCTCTTTCTCTCTCTCTCTCTCTCTCTCTCTCTCTTTATTTCATTCTTATATCCCAATGTCTTTCAAAAATATCCTGGTTACTTCCCCCAGACTGTACAACTGTACGTGCTTACGTTTGTTTTTCAATTGAAAAAAAATTCGGGGTTGTAATTATTGTATACAAACAGGGGCCATCTGTTGTAAAGGTTATATCTTACCCTATCCCCCAGGGTTTTTACTTGACGTATTTAGGGTGCCCTTACCGCTCTACCCTACCCACATCATCTTGTTTACGCCTTTTTTTCAAGAAAATGCTGGCACCACCCCAAGGACGTTCGTTCTACATATTCAATCTTAACTTTGCTATCTGTCTGTCAACCCTCGTAAAGAGGTACGTAAAGTAACACACACACACACACACACACACACACACACACACACACACACCACACGCACACACACACACACACACGCACATACATATGGTTTCTACCATGGAGAGCTAGTTAACAAGCCTTTAACCCTGACTAATTCGCCTGTGGCTTCTTTTTTATGTACCACCGCACAGGATCATGGTTCTCCACAATTTCCAGTCCCTTGTAGCTCTTAATTTTTTTTTTTTTGTTTCTCCTAAACGCTATCCCATCATTAGTTACTCAAGTATGTCATGCGAGGTTTTTTGTCCCTCTTGCCTTGAATCGGATGTGCATTGTGGTGCTGTGGAACGACAAATCTGGGAGCCGAGTTCGAATTCCAGTTGAATTCTTTGCATTCACTTACGCACAAATACCCTTTGGAAAAGTATTAATCCGTCTCTTCCTTCCAGTTATGGGTTAAATAATAGGATAGATTGGGTTCTATAGCCTTGGCTGGCAACCAGTCTACCGCAGAAAGCAATGGCAACCTACTGCTGGATAATCTTCTGCCCAGTCAGTCATGTCTCAAAAGACAAAAGATTATCTTTCGAGACATGATCGCCCAAAGCGTGTATCTTGTATGGCACTGAACTGACTGACTGCCTTGGATTTATCCTGTGAGGATCATATTTTCTAAGCTCCCTTTCTTCATTATGCACCCTAGAAATTCGAACTGTCTATTTCTGATCTTAAGTTGTTTTTTTGTTTTTTGTTTTTTTTGTTTTTTGTTTTTTTCATTTCTTCTAAAGCTTCGATTCGGCTAGCGGGTTTCGTCCATGGTCTCCTCAGAATTTCTGTTGCCTCGATTCTCTCCTTCAGTTTTGAAGAGATTGCCTCGCACTATTTACCATAGAGGGGGAATGATATTATATAAGCCTATGATTAGTAAGCCTATGAACTTTTCAGCTCACAAACGAACTCGGAAAGTAGCAATGCAGTTATTAATAAGAGATGAAATTAATGCCTGAAGGATTTTAAGTATACATATATACAGGGTGTCCATAAAGTTCATGTGCACTTTTAAAAATTTATAACTACATTTGTATTTGCGATAGAAATAATTTGTAAAAAGGATTATAAAGAAGTAAATCTATATTTTCTAATGTTTTATTGAAATTTTATTTAAGTTTCTACATGTTCTCCATCATTAGCAATACAAAGGGTAATACGGTTTTGAAGTTCACAAAAAACATTTGCCAAGTGATTTACAGTAAATCCTGAAATCACATGAGTTATTTTAGCTTTCAAATCTTCTAATAAACTAGGTTTGGTTGCATACACAATTGTTTTCACATGTCATTTGAAGCCATGGATCAAAATGATCTAAAAATAGTTGCAAATTTTGTAGTAAAGAATAATTCAATAACTTTACTTAAAACTAGGTTCATTAAACTTATATATATATATATATATATATATATATATAAACTTATTTATAAATGGATCTTTGTCTGTGTGTGTGTGTCTTGTCTGTGTGTGTCCGTTACCTATAGACTCTGAAACGGCTGAACCGATTTTCTTGAAAATTTACACAGTTGTACTATAAGCGTATGTGAGTGTTCTAAGCTAGGTTTTGTGTCGAGGTACCTCTAATAAATATCGAAAATCGATAATCGAAAAAATCGGATTATAGAAGGAGTGGTCCGATTTTAATCAAATTTAATACACTCATAAACAAAGACATAAGAAACGATATTCAGAAGTTTCAAGGTTGCAGTTCTTACAATAGTGCAGAAAATCGATAATATATATATATATATATATATATATATATATATCAAAGGCAAGATATTTGTGTGTGTGTCTGTTTATCTGCCTGTATCTCTGTATTTTTTTCAGCCATTTTATTTTATTTTTTGCTACAAGTTTGGCTCTAAGTAGGTATAAATGTAGTTCTTAGTCTCAGCCATGATAAAATTTACTCAGAGGACTTATTTAGCCTTCAAAATTCAGTTTACGACGAAAAAAACTTATTTGATATCGATACCAGGAAATTAAAATTTGACTTACATCCATTCATTTTTCTTTCAGTCTACGGTTTCGCTTTGACTGGAAACAACTATTGCTTTTTAATCTTTCATACCAACGTCCAAAGTGTCTGAGCTCTAGGACCATGGATTAGTTTTAAAGCTTTCATTACACCCGAGCAATGCCGGACTATACTGCTAGTATATATATAAGCTACTAAATAATCCTGCTGCGGATTTTAGTATGAACTGGTTCTCGGTTTTGGCCAAATCACACTCGTTATTTCATCTAAAGGTATTGGAGACACTGTTTATCAGGTGCAGGCAGGCCTCACGAAAACGTAATATTACTCAGTTTTTTTTTCCATGACAAAGACATTAATTTGAAAATTCTTGAAAAAATCAAATAATTGTCGGATTTAAAAACAAACTTTCAAAACTTACTCTCAGATGAATTAAATTATTTTTTAAATTATTATTTTTTAAAAATCTTGGTAAAGATATTTTTACATCGGTTACCTCTACCCCACCACATCTCTACGTAAATTCATGAAATTTTAAGAAATTAAATTTTGTTGAGAAAATTGCTTTTTTTTAATATTTTTGAAACCTTATGAATTATTATGATTAAAATAATGAAAAAAATTCTTTTAAAATTTAATTATTAATCGAATTTTTTTCTTCAGACTATATATTATATATTATATTATTATATATTATTATATATATTATTATATATATTATTGTATATATATTATTATATATTAAATTATTATATATTATTATATATATTATTATATATATTATTGTATATATATTATTATATATTAAATTATTATATATTATTACATATATTATTATATATATTATTGTATATATATTATTATATATTAAATTATTATATATTATTACATATATTATTATATATATTATTGTATATATATTATTATATATTAAAATATTATATATTATTATATATATTATTATATATATTATTATATATATATTATTATATATTATATTATTATATATTATTATATATATTATTATATTTATTATTGTATATATATTATTATATATTAAATTATTATATATTATTACATATATTTATTATATATATTATTGTATATATATTATTATATATTAAATTATTATATATTATTATATATATTATTATATATATTATTGTATATATATTATTATATATTATTATATATATTATTGTATATATTATTGTATATATATTATTATATATTATATTATTATATATTATTATATATATTATTATATTTATTATTATTAATATATTATTATATATTAAATTATTATATATTATTACATATATTTATTATATATATTATTGTATATATATTATTATATATTAAATTATTATATATTATTATATATATTATTGTATATATATTATTATATATTATATTATTATATATTATTATATATATTATTGTATATATATTATTATATATTAAATTATTATATATTATTATATATATTATTATATATATTATTGTATATATATTATTATATATTAAATTATTATATATTATTATATATTATTATATATATATTATTATATATTATATTATTATATATTATTATATATATTATTGTATATATATTATTATATATTAAATTATTATATATTATTATATATATTATTATATATATTATTGTATATATATTATTATATATTAAATTATTATATATTATTATATATATTATTGTATATATATTATTATATATTATATTTTTATATATTATTATATATATTATTGTATATATATTATTATATATTAAATTATTATATATTATTATATATATTATTATATATATTATTGTATATATATTATTATATATTAAATTATTATATATTATTATATATATTATTATGTATATTATTGTATATATATTATTATATATTAAATTATTATATATTATTATATATTATTATATATATTATTATATAAATATTATTATATATTATATTATTATATATTACTATATATATTATTATATAAATTATGATATACATTATTATATTATATATTATATATTATTATATATTATTTATTAAAGAAATCGAAAGCTTATCAAATTAAAAAAATATCATACTTTTATTACATTTTTTATTTTACTCTTGGGAACAGATCTTTGGAAATGAAGGCAAAATGTTTAAAAAGAATAATAGATTATTTACATTTCTCAATGAGTCCTACGTGTTTCGTTAGTTTCTAAACTTATTAAATAAAGATTATATTTACTAACAGAAAATTGATAAGTTTAATACAACTCGTCGTTCCTTCGTATTTTTAAAATAATTTTTAATTTTTATGTATTTGAAGTTTTTTCTTTTTTTGTATGGTAATTTCTATGTGTACATTAAAAGGCCGTGCATTTCACGGTTTCTTCCCTTGCAAGAAAAACTTTGTACATTTACGTCACTTGTGATCACCATACACTTATCTTATCTCGCATCTGTCAAGTTATTATATTTCAAATACAGGGGAACGGT